>JAPJBO010000555.1:0-151995 GCA_030068145.1 Diplonema papillatum
CCTGTGTTTTGTGTGGGCTGCAAGCACATTTACCCTTTTTGATCTTGTGCAGCTGGCAGCCTCCTCAAGTATTTCCTACAAAGCAGGTGTTTATACAAAAATAAGAGGTCCACTTGAGATTCTGCAACTGTTGGCCTCCTCGAGCATTTCCTGCGAAGCAGGTGATTGTTGAAATAATCAAGAAAAAGGGTTTTACGTGGGCAGGATTTTGCCCAAAAACCTTTTTTTCTTTTTCGCCCCCCCTAGGGCTATGATGGCAAGTAAACGGAAACGTTTCCCGTTTCCGTTTCCGTTTCCGTTTCCATACTTTCGAGGAAACGGCGTTTCCTTATTTGGGAAACGGCTGCTGCAGATTGCAGTGTGTAAGGTGACCACACCTCGGATGGGCGGGGGAAAAAAACTTAGGGGTGAGCCAGCAAAATAAGCTTATCTGTGCAAACGGTGCTGTCTCCGAAGTAGTCCCGAACTGCGCGGTCAACATCCTGGTGGCAACCAAGCACTCAGAGAATTGGGCAGTGACCACCCCGTTTATTTTCTCGACGAGGTTCGTATGCACGACAGTATTTTCGGTTTTGGCTACGGAAACGGAAACGGAAACGGCTCCTTGGTTTTGCAGGCTACCCACAAACCACGCTAACACCACCAGGGGATACTACACGGTGAAGTCCAGCCCTAGAAGTCGGAGTTGAAGAGGGCGCCCGAGTCACACCCGAAAAGCGCCGCTTTTTTAACTCCAGCTTCTGAGGCTGTTCACATCCCGCACAGGGTGTGTTAACTTGCTTCCATGTTTTGGAAAAAAACGGATGGAAACGCGTTTACTTGCCAACATAGCCGCCCCCCCCCCCCCCCCCCCCCGCTTCTCTTTGTTTTGAAATGCGCGGCAGCGCGCCCAAACTCAACAAAATCTGGGCTCGCGGAGGTCCGGAAAAAGTCAAACGCAGCAGTGTAGTGGCGCGCCCTTTTCGCAAGGGTCGCAGCTTCTGTCTTAAAAATCCCCATCTGTGTCGATCGCTCGCGCGGATCGAAGGGGGATGTGTGAGGCGCGTTTTCTTGCTTCTGTTGTTGATTGTCACCCACTTTCCGCGTCTGTCAGTCCTCACGCTCCTCCTCGGCTTCGTCCGGCTGGCGATCTCCCAGTACTGACGATCTTCCGTGTACACTCATAAATTGGTTTGGAAATGTGTCAGTTAGACTTTGGCGGACACTTGCCGGCATAGCGGATAACTCCCTTCCTCCCCCACCTTTATTATTATTTTTTGGCGGACAGATGACGGCATGGCAAACCATGGCTGTGTCTATACCGACGCCCCTCGTCCCACTTTTTATCCAGGTGGCGGACATATGGCGGCACGGCAAACCAGAAAATACTCGAGGGGCTGCCTTGTGCTTACTTCGAAGGAGGCTAGAGGGGGAGAAACAATACAACTCCAAAATGGGTCTTTTTTGTTGAACGCTAACGCCCGCCACTGAGCCCAGATTCACCTGTGTTTCGTGTGGGCTACAGCCTTTGATCTTTTGCAGCTGGCAGCCTCCTCAAGTATTTCCTACAAAGCAGGTGCTTATACAAAAGAATAAGGCCCGATCTCCCCCCCTCCCCATGCCGGACATTGTCCGCCAAAGTCTGACACGTTCCCTATGGCACCTTCTTTGTTTGTGCACACCAGCGGAACTCACATGCTTAGAAAAACCCCGTGCGGTGCGCTGTCAACTACTGATTCCATAGTACTAACAATGCATTTTTGTTAACACCTGCCGACGAATTCATTATCCCCCAACCGTTACCAACACGGTTCGAGGAACCTTTTTTTTTTTTTTTTTTGTATAAGCACCTGCTTTTTAGGAAATACTTGAGGAGGCTGCCAGTTGCAAAGATCAAAGGAGGTAAATGTGCTGTAGCCCACACGAAACACAGGTGAATCTGGGTTTAGTGGCGGGCGTAAGCGTTCAACAAAAAAGACCCATTTTGTAGTTGTTTTGTTTCTCCCCCTCTAGCCTCCTTCGAAGTAAGCACAAGGCAGCCCCTCGAGTATTTTATAGCGTTGTTGTTATTTTTAAAAATAGAAAAAGAAGCCTTCTTTTTTTTCCCCCCCTGCAAAGGAAAATTGCCGATCGCACTCTTCCCGCTGTTGTGTCTTCTATGTTCCTCTCGCGCGAGGATTTATCGCTAGCTTTTGTGCGCCCGCCGCTTGGAGGTCGGGGGAACTTAGGGATGCAGCGACGCTTCAGGAAAAGACCCTCGTTTTCTGCCATCATTGCTGGCCCAGCTTTCACTCGAGGGCATTTCCTTGCAGCCCTTCTAAAATTTGCTCTGTACCCATTCCTTCAAGTCAATCTACAAGCTTTGGGCATGCCCCCGACGGTACGACAAGCAGTCATACATAAGCTCCTCGACCACCCAGAGTGAAGGTTACGCTTGAAATTTCGGGGGGGGGGCTCACCTCCAGCGAGCAATCTTGGGATTTATAACGTATTCCCCAGCGCACGGGGGGAATGGTTACACAAGCAAAGAGTATCCGCGAGCACCTGTTGCCGTTCGCTTGTTTTCATTTTAACCTCTTGGAACCTGGTATTGTTCCACAACGTATTGTGGCACGTGTTCTGGCGCAGGAAGCCATTTCTCGCGTGGGGGGGGTGGGTTGCTGCTTTCGGGAACTCTGGTTGAACACCAGAACAAATCGTCAATGCTGTTTCGTTTACCCTTTGTATCGGATTACAGATTCCGCCGTTCCACGTTACCGTTCTGCCATAGGAACCCACTTCTCTCGGTAAGGAGTTGTTGTTGTTATTCGGGTTTTCAGATCACCCCCCTCTTATGTCGCAATTCGCCTTGCCACGGACTGATGCGCAGGTTCTGCCACGTCACGTGTTTTCACAAGAAGATATCATGCGAACGCCTACTATTAACAAGTGGTTATGCGCACATGATATCTGCTTAACCACTACCATTCCCTATGGACCGATGCATGCGTCAATTTCGTTTTTTCCTTTTTTTTTTTCCTTACCTTCCCTCCGTGTATAAGCCTCACTTCGATCTCAACATGAAAACCCTCATGCACAGCACCGTACTCGGCTGTATCTTTATGCCCAAATCCCTCCTTCCGCTTCTGGCATCTTTCCATATCTTGCAAGCGTTTTCGAACACCGTCATCCGACCCTCGGTTTTGTGTAGCTTGATCGTCGCGTTGCCTGCATGCCTGCCGAAGCAGCCGGAGACAGCAGGCGCAGGGGGCAGGTCTTGCTTTACGTTTCTCTTCTTCATGGAGACCCGCCCCCGGCAGTCCCGACTGTCCAATCACTGTCGAGAAAGGTTTGCCCCTCTTGCGATGAGGTGGTTGACCAGGCCCCCACGAAGCCTTATACACAACACGGCTACAACACGAGGATGCAGCCCTGCTTAGGTGTGGAGCCAACTGGCCCTATTTGTCCCTCCTGACCCCACTGGTCCATGCCAGATTGAATGCTAGCCCATCTTCGCAAAAAGACACAAGTTGGACTTGGATGAGCGTGAACACGGGAAATGGGGTACGTATTCTATTTTCTGCCGACCTCTTGCGCCCGTTTTTTTCGTTCTGCCGTGCAAAAAGCCAAGGAGTCGGGGCTGAAAATACTCGAGGGACTGCCTTGTGCTCATTTCGAAGGAGGCTAGAGGGGAGAAAACAATGCAACTACAAAGTGGGTCTTTTTTGGTGAACGCTTACGCCCGGCACTAGACCCAGGTATACCTGTGTTCGTGTGGGCTACAGCACATTTACCTCCTTTGATCTATCGCCACTGGCTGTCTCCTCAAGCATTTCCTGCAAAGCAGGTGCTTATACAAAAAACAAGTGAATACCCGCGTGAGACCAGGGGGGAAATTTCATCTTAGTTCGACTTGGGCAGAACACCTGCCTCTCACGCGTGTTTCATGCTAACATCAAGTCTTCGTCGGGGATAGGGAGGAGGGGGGACTGAAACGTAGCGCGGGCACATGTATCTACCTCGACGACGCGGTTTTTTATAGCCACGGAGTTGTGTCGAGATTCCGTCTCCGAATCGATGGTTCCAAGTTATTCGATGAGGCGCGAGAGGCGCGTTGCCGACGCGAAGGTCACGACCGTTCGTGCCACCCGCAGTAGTCGCCAGTGGAAGCCAAGGGAGCGCCAGCAAGGGATCAACAGGCCTCGCTGGGTGATTGCGCAATCGCGGCACGATCCGATCGAACGGCCGTAGATGCCAGGGACTAGAAACGGGAGTTTGCTGTCGGAATGCGCTGGCTCGAGGGGCTCTCTTTCGATCAGGCAAAAACCACTGACTCTCACGACGGTCTACGCGCAGCTTTCTCGTCCCCGTGCTAGCCGGTGAACAATCTAACCACAATCCTGCTTGCCTAGGATAGGAAGAGCCGACATCGAAGGACCAAATACCAACGCCGCTATAAACGCTTGGCTGCCACAAGCCAGTTCACACCGTGGCAAGTTTTCTGTCACCCTGCGGCTTTGAGACCAAAGGATCGTTAGGCCACGTTTTCACACCGAGGATCGGTACTGAAGATCGTGTATCGAGCAAGGTTCTACCCTCATGCGCAAGGCGAGTTTCTGTCACCCTGCGGCTTTGAGACCAAAGGATCGTTAGGCCACGTTTTCACACCGAGGATCGGTACTGAAGATCGTGTATCGAGCAAGGTTCTACCCTCATGCGCAAGGCGAGTTTTCTGTCACCGGTCGTACATCCACAGAGGAACAGCACCCGCCCAGCAGTGGTGAGGGGGTCGCGGGTGAACGCATCGATTCTCTGCAAGCAGACCAATCAACCGCTTTTCGCCTCCACCTTTTCAGCATCCCAGCAGGGTCGAAGAAGCTCAAGATTTCCCCCCCAAACCCAAGTTGAACCGCCAACACTGGGTTAGCTTCTTGATTGCGGAATGGCATGTGCTCAATACAATGTCTTTGGGTCCTGCGGTTCGGTCTCTCAAGCCCAGCACAGAACAGCGAACTTTCATCGAAAAAGTGTCGATTTTGGGCAGAACAAGATTCTAATAGTAATTCTGCGCATGTCTGATGCTGGCATCAAGTTTTCATCGAAGAATACAAGAGAGTTAAAATATAGCATAATTCTGCGCATGTCTGACGCTGGCATCAAGTTTTCATCGAAGAATACGAGAGAGTTTAAATATAGCATCAACTTGGTACCGAAAGTAGGTGCGAGAACCGGTAAACCTTGTGCGCTAGCTTCGTTTACTCGTGAGCACGTTACCACCACCTCCTCAGGGCTCCTCAGCCTTAGGTGGTACTGGTTGTGTATGGGCCCAGGGATCCAGGCCACAATGTGCCATTATGCACTAGCCACTATGGCCACCACCCCAGGGACGGGATGTGAGTGTGCCACACCTCCTAAGTTAGGGGGTGGAAGTACCACCATCCATTCTAGTACATTTCACCCACGCGTGTGCAATTCTTATCTTCACTGCTTCTGCCAACGCAGCCTTTTCCGAGAGAGAGAGAGAGAGAGAGAGAGACAGAGAGAGAGAAGAAAAGACAGAAAAAAGTAGGGGAGTGCAAGACTCCGTAAGCCAGGAATGAAACCATGGGACTGGCGGGTTCCTTCCCTTTTTTCGGGGGTTTCTTTTTTCTGCCGGGAAAGTGGGGGTGTTTGCAAGAACGTGCTTGGAATGGGTATGTGCTCAACACCGCACTGCCCGTCTGCGCCGTGTTTCGGTCCTTGAAGCCACGGACACATAAGGCGGACCATCATCAGCGCGGAACCTGAGTCTGGTTTGTCAGGCGGCTGTTCGTAGCTCGTCACAGCCAGGACCACCCGTGCTACTAGAGAACAGGCGAATCCGTCACGGGGAGAAGGCCCCTAGGCCGCCCCTACAACCGTGTCTGAGCAATCAGTTAAAAAGCTCAGGGCACTCGCCCTGATTGTGACTACTCGCTAGGCAGCACTGACTTGTCTTCTTTTTACGGTGGCAATCTGCGGGGAAGTTGGGGTGGGGGGGTCGTAACAAAGTGTTTGAATTGGGGCCAATCGGGCTGGTTTGTTCTCAGCATCGTGTCCGCATGCTCCGGTGATTCAGCCCTTGGCGCGGACGTTTTCGTAAGAGCAAAGAGAAGGCAGCGATGCTTGTTTGTACAGTGGCATAGCCAGTCCGTGGGAAAGATAAAAAAAACGAGGGCTTGAAGGGCGGTTGTTGTGGTGAAATAAAAGGAAGTGCCTTATGGCAGATAGCTTACCCTTGCCACATACGCCCACCCCCCTGCCCTGGTTTAACGCTTGTGTTGAAGACGTGAAAGAAAAAGAACTTCGCCTGGTTTCTTAAAAGGTGTCGCCAAAGCCAGAAAGGTCGACGGGCATGCCAGACCAATCATTTGTGTGTGTGTGGGGTGTGTGTGTGTGTGTGTGTGTGTGTGTGTGTGTGTGTGTGTGTGTGTGTGTGTGTGTGTGTGTGTGTGTGTGTGTGTGTGTATGTGTGTGTGTGTGTGTGTGTGTGTGTGTGAGTGTGTCGTTATTATCCTTCGCAGTATCCGGTTTCGTGGACCAACTTAAGCCGATCCCCGTCAGTGTTGTTAATAAGAATCTGAGCTCGGGCCAACGGCCAAACTGAGGATTTTTGCCAGTGCGTCCGGGGGGCTCCGCCCCCCGGCGAATGGTATGGTACACCTATATCTCCCCATGTCGCGCTATTCGATGGGTACTCAGGGCTTTCATGGTGAACCACTGGTCAGGAGGCACCTGGGCGGTACTCATTGTAGTCGGTCCGCATCTACCCCGAAAGCGACGGAGCGCGTTGTCGCGAGTGAAAAAACACCAGCATCTCTACCTGTTTTCCTTTCATCGAAATACTGTACCGTTCGCCGGGCGGCGGAGCCCCGGACCCCCCTCCGGTGTCGCGCAGGTGGTGAATTAGGTGGTGACTCAGGCAGGCCATAGCTACAGATGCTCTGCATTCCGACCTCAATATCGGGGTGTGTACGTTGCATCAGGTCCACATCTCGATCTCCTGGTGGTTGCCTCGAAACGCCACAATAAATCGCGTTCAAAAAAACGCACCCCCGGACTCTGACAGGACTCAGATCGCTCGTTCCTTCGCACGACCACATTTTTCGGAAGAATGTCTGAAAAGGAGCGCATTCCAGAAAGGAACCCCTTTCCGCAGCAAGTGCACGGTGAGGTCCAGCCTCAGAAGCTGGAGTTCACGAGAGTCACACCCGAAAAGCGGGTGTGCCACAATCAAAACGCGTGTAAACCCACACCCGAAAAAGCGGGTGTGACACCCGCATTTTTAACTCCAGCTTCTGAGGCTGGACTGCATTGCGTAGGTAGAACATTGCTGCTCCAGGGTTCGCACTCCTTTTTTAGAGTGAAAGTTCGCTTGAAACTCCGGGGGCTTGAAGTTCCCAGGTGACTTGTGGCAACGTGTGAAGATATCCTTTATACTCTGCGTGACTTCAGGGTGGTGGATACACGAGTTTTTACTGAGAAGACTTGATGCTAGCACTAAGTCTTCTTAGTAACAGTGGAGGGCGAGACGCAGTAAGTCAGGGAGAAAACATGAGGCACTTGGGCCCTGTGTGTTGCTTTTTTTTGCAGTACCCCCCCGCGGTGTGCGCGCAGGGATGTGTTTGACCGATGCGTGTTTGACGCTAGCATCAAAGTGTTCGAAGAGACAAGAGGGGAGATAAAAGGGAGTGCAAGACTCGAATGAACCCATGAGGGACTGAGGCGTGTTTCTATTCTTCTTTCTTCAACCGGCGGTGTTGTCTTTTTTCCGGGAAAAAATCGCGAAAATTTTCTTGGGGGTCATACTTCATTCGTTCCCACTCGCTTGGGGACACCTGCCTTGTTGTAAGAAGCCGCATCTCTTCTCCAGTTATCAAGAGCGAACTGCGTTCCAAAACACGCGAGATCCCGCAATCTCGTGGTCGATGTTTTGCTTGGGCGATTTCGATGAACGTTCGATGAGCTTGGATTCGCCTCGCGCTCGCAGCTGCGGGCGACGCTTGTGGAATCCTAGCATGAGCGCCTGCTGCTCGAACCGCCAACAAGACAGGCGCAATATATTCTCAGTGTAGACTTAAAGTTCGCTTGAGATTCCTTTTGTTTGTGGGTTTTCGGGAATTCTGACTTCGGCCACCAACAACGCGTGCCTGCGTCTGTTTCGCCTCACGATGCCTTGCGGGGCAACCCGCAAGGATAATTGTGCGTTTTTTTTCTTCGGAATTCCGACTTCGAACACCAAAACGCGCGCCTGCGTCTGTTTCGCCTTCACGGTGCTAGGCTAGAGTTTTGAACTGCCGACTCCACCGCTCGCTTTGCGATGCTTGTTTGGACAACCGTCACGTGTTCGCACACACGACGAAAACGCGGGGAAATCAGCGAACCCTTCCGTCGCTACGTGACGACGGACCGCTGGCCACTCATTGGCACGGGCCCCGTGTGCACCAAGAGCCCGGAAAGGTGGCGACTACCACCTTTCAGTCTCCGCTTGTCGCACCGAGGTACAACTAATACTCAGGAGGGGCCGCCGGTGCTAAAAAACCGCTTATTCCGACCAAGGCTGAAGCGGGCGCAATACAAAAAATGGGTACTTATTTTGTATAAGCACCTGCTTTGTAGGAAATACTTGAGGCTGCCAGCTGCAAAAGATCAAAGGCGGTAGCCCACACGAAACACAGGTGAATCTGGGTTCAGTGGCGGGCGTGAGCGTTCAACAATACAACTACAAAGTGGGTCTTTTTTGTTGAACGCCGACGCCCCGGCGAAAAACCCAGATGTACCTCGTGCCCGTGTGGCTGCAGACTTGCACTTTTGTTGCATTTGTGGTATGGTCCTTAGACAGAGTGAGTCCGCTCGAGGCACACTGCCGGGCGGTGGCGGGGAACCCGAGGAGGCGGGTGGACGAGAGGTTGTCCGTGTCAGCGTCGCTGCCTTCGCTGTCCGCGGCCGCGGGCAGCGCGAACTCGGCGAGGGCTACGTCGTCTTCGGCCGAGACGTGCGCCGGGGAGAAGATCGCCGACGCCCGCTTCCGGGTGTCGTACGACGTCGGACTCTGCACCTTATCTCACCTTTAAAATACGGCGGAGTCACGCGTGCTCTTGACAGACGTTTGCGTCCGACAATGTGCACGTGCGTCACAGTCGCCGGGTGGTATTGACAAGGGGCTTCATCAGACACTACACTTCTAGTAGCGTTTAATGTGGTTTGGAGGTTTCGGTCATTTTGGGTCTCAGGTTGACCATTGAGGGTGGGAGCTGGGTAGTCTCTTTTGTTGCATTAGTGGTTGGTCCTATGTTTGAGGTGTGAGAGTGCCTACCTTGGTTACCATGAGAAGGAAGCCGACGTGTATCCCATAAACGGCACATATGCCGGCTCCAGAGTTCCCAAAGCGGGTCAGGCCCACCTGCCCCACACGAGGCACGTGCCCAAGTCTCGTGTAGGACTACTGTAGCTGTCTCCATGTTTGCACCTTCCGCAACTACTACAGTCGGGGACTTTTTGTTGCATTAGCGGGGAGTCAGTCGCGGCATGCCGACGAGCACGACACTAACCTTGAGACTTTCGGTGGGTGGTGACCCCTCCGAACAGCCTCCCTGGCCCTGGCCCACGCCTGATTCCGCAACCCCTTAACCCGGGCGGCGGCGCTTTCGCATGAGCCAGGAACCTCAAGGGGAGCAGCGCGAGACATCATCCACGCTTCAAAGGCCGGTTGCAAGCGGCAGCCGCTCGAGTATTTCCTGCAAAACAGGCTTTGTTCAGGAACCCACAAATTTGTCAACCATCTTCGTGGGTTACACATATATTTCCATCGTGGCGCCTCAGGACGCAGTAAGCAAGTGGCGGGGTGTGTGTGTGTGTGTGCACGCGAGAGCAACGAGTGATTTGAAGGAGCTACGTTTGCAGCTTGTTATCAGGTCGGAAAGGAATGTTCCAAGCCCAAAGGATCTTATACGAGAAAAAGGAACGCACCTATTTAGCGTTTTTCTTTTTTGAGGTTCCCTTCGCCTTGACGAATGGGGGAAGAGGCAGGTCCTGCTCCGGATTCGTTCACTTCCAACCAGCGTGCAGAACCTCAAGAGGCCTATCCAACGTTTTTTGCTGCAGTTGCCTGCTTCGAAAAAATGAAAACAGAAAAGCGGCGACGTTGCTTCTTTTCTTCGGGTGTAGGGGGGAGAGAGTTGCAAGAGCATGGTTGGAATATGCTCACAGCACATGTGCTCAACACCGCAAGGGTCGCATCTGCACCTTATTTGGGTATTTTGAACAACGGACACACAAGGCGGACTGTCATCAGCGCGGAACCTGAGTTTGCAGGCAGGCCAGCGAGGATGAGTCAGGTGTGTCGCCTGCTAGTAGCCATCACACATGGTGAACTCCAGCACTGGGGGGAGCTAACTGTGCGGTCAAAGTGTCGGGTGTGGGTACACCCGCAAATCCGAGAGTGAAATCCGGTGTGACACCCGCCAATCCAGTGTGCATTCGAATGTGACATTTGGAATCCAGTGTGAAATCCGGTGGACACTCGCAAAAACAGGTGATCAAACTGGGATCGCACTGGGTTTGCGGGGTCGCACCGCAGTTTCACACGGGATTAGCGGTGTGCCACATCCGCAAATCCGAGAGTGAAATCCGGTGTGACACCCGCGAATCCAGTGTGCATTCGAATGTGACATTTGGAATCCAGTGTGAAATCCGGTGGACACTCGCAAAAACAGGTGATCAAACTGGGATCGCACTGGGTTTGCGGGGTCGCACCGCAGTTTCACACGGGATTAGCGGTGTGCCACACCCGCAAATCCGAGAGTGAAATCCGGTGTGACACCCGCCAATCCAGTGTGCATTCGAATGTGACATTTGGAATCCAGTGTGAAATCCGGTGGACACTCGCGAAAACAGGTGATCAAACTGGGATCGCATTGGGTTTGCGGGGTCGCACCGCAGTTTCACACGGGATTAGCGGTGTGCCACACCCGCGAATCCAGTGTGCATTCAGTGTGACATTTGGAATCCAGTGTGAAATTCAGTGGACACCCGCAAAAACAGGTGATCTCACCGGATTAGCGGTGTGCCACACCCGCAAAAATGGACCGCACAGTTTAACTCCTCCACCAGTGCTGGAGCACGCGGCGCAGGAAAATCCGTCTTGGGAGACGGCCCGTGTCTGAGCAACTCAAGGTGCCCGCCCCGCTGTTGTGACTGCGGCTTGCTAGTGGGTGAAAATCTTAGTTTTTTTTTTGGTTTGAGGCAGGACACTGCCTCTTAGGCACGTTTGATGCCAGCATCAAGTCTTCTCCGAAAAGGAGGGGGTCCAAATAAGACAATTTAACCTTGTGGCCGCTCAGGCTAAAACATGCCAACGTTGTTGAGGGCCGTAGCGTAGGTGTGCTCTCTGGAGAGGCAGTTGGATGGTTCTCGCAAGACGTAGATGACAACGGTGCGTTCACGAGATTCGCTTAAACTGTGGTGTGGCCCTGCCATCAGCTCTTCTTCGTGAAACGACAGCTGTACTATGATGAAACCCGTACACCGAAGCGCCGAAGGAACCCAAGGTTTTCGTTGACCGCGCCAGGGTTTCAGGAGCAATCGATCAGGGAGCAGAGGGTTCCATCTCGGGGGGTTCCTCGCACATTGCACTGCCCTGAACTCAAATCCTAGACGTGGTTTCAGGTGGCAATTCATCATGGTCAGAGGGTCCTACTCGAGCGGTTCAGTTTGACTCACACATTGCATCTCGGCTGGAGAAGAAAAGGATGTGATGTCACAGCCAAGAACCCGCCCGGGTTGTTATCAATACACGAGGCCTGTTCAGCTTCCGAAGAAGATGAAAGCTCACTCGCCAGACGTGGCTGCTACGACGGCTTCGGGTATAAGAGCGTGGGATCCAAGATGATCAGATACCGTCGTAGCCCACTGCTGTAAACGATGCCGTCTCAGGATCGAGGGATGTCATTTTGGCTCCCACGGCACTCCCCGAACGAGAAATCAAAGATTATGGGTTCAGAGGGGAGTACATTCGCAAGGCTGAAACTTAAAGGAATTGACGGAATGACACCACCAGGCGTGGAGTACGCGGCCTAATTTGACTCAACACGGGGAATTTTACTAGGTCAGGACGATCTCAAGGATTGACAGATTGAGAGCTCTTTCTCGATGAATTGTGTGGTGGTGCATGGCCGCTCCTGGTTGGTGGAGTGATTTGTCAGGTTGATTCCGTTAACGAACGAGATCTCGACCCTTAAATAGGTGGGCGTGTCGTTGTAGGGGGTGTCTTTTGGCATCGGCGGCTTGCTGCTTACCCGAGACGCGCACTACTTCTTAAGGGGACTGCGCGCGACTTATAGCGCGCGGAAGAGCGAGCCAATAGCAGGTCTGTGATGCTCCTAAATGTCCTAGGCTGCACGCGCACTACACTGACGCATTAAACGAGTTTGAGAGCCTTCCGGCTACCTATCTTGAAGAGGATGGGAAATCTTTTGAACTTGCGTCGTGATGAGGATCAATGATTGCAATTATTCTCCTTGAATGAGGAATGCCTAGTAGGCGCAAGTCATCAGCTTGCACTGATTACGTCCCTGCCATTTGTACACACCGCCCGTCGTTGCTACCGATTGGCTGTGGGATAAAGCTTGGGAGAGGGAAGCTCGTTCTTGGCAACGAGTTCAGCGCCCAGGGAAATGCAACGCGCGGCGCAGGAGACCGCTAGTACTCTTTTAGTGCTGCCGCAACTGGCAACTGATCCATGACGATTGGCACTCAGGAACCTAGATTGACAGGTTAAAGCCAGGCTGAACGTCGGGCAGGAAGTAACGGCATCGTCATGTGAGTGGAATCGTCTTCTGTGGCCTTTGAGCCAACATTTCTGAAGGGGTGATCTTTAGAGGCCTTGATGCGAGTCAGCACTCGTCCTTAGTGCGGCGAGTTGGAAGCCAGGGTATTCAATTTCTTTCACGTGTCCAGTAGGTACGAGCAACGCAAGACACACCTCCGCTTCGCCATCTGTGTAGAAAAAGGTTCGTCAAAAGAGAAAAAAAGAAAGGTTCCTTTCCCCCCCCTTCCACATTCTTTCATGGTTCGCTTTCTTCTTTAGACTTCCGTCAAAACAAATGTGACAGAGAAATGCCGTGAAGTGAGGAGCAAAGGGGGGTAGCCGTACTGTCCGAGCAAGAGGGCTGCCCACTTTTCCACTGAATTCATAAGCTCGGGGGAGCTCTTTCTTCTTGTATTTCATTTTTTCGGTCGACTGTCGCAGGGTACTAGATATCGGAGGTTCCAGGGGCTCGCAGATCTTGATTGCTTTTGGGCGATGGTTCTGGCGGCGTGTTGGTGGCTCGGAGCTGACACACCTTCGCAACTTTGTCCAAAGTAACCGCGGCTTATGGGTCTGCCCTCCAGCGCCCCCGGCGCCTTCGCGCGCACCGTGTAAATACCTCCCCCCCCCACCCACCCACCTAGAAACGCTGTGCTTTGCGTTTTCCGACAATTTTTTTATTTTTTCCCCGGTCAACCCCGGTTTGCAGATTTAGACCGTTGGTCTAAATCTGCAACGTAAAATAATCCCCTGTGCAATGTGTGAGGAAACTGAACCGCCCAAGCAGGACCCTCTGATCATGAGCATTGGCCAATTTGCCACCTGAAACCACGTCCAGAATTTGGGTTCAGGGTTCTACTTTCCTGCTCTCGCGGTGTACGGCTCTTTCCCCGGCCGACTCCGGGTTGCAGATTTAGACCGTCGGTCTAAATCTGCAACGTAAACTAATCCCCTGGTCGACTGCCGACAAATTCTTTGAGAGTGACAGATCGCTTGCATCTCCGGCTTTTCAGAGACTGCGGGTGGCCTTCTGCAACAGGGCTTGCACTCATTTCGTATAAATGCCGGGACTCTGAGTGCTGCACGCGCGTGTTCGTGGCTGGGACACGCATCTGCAACCACAATCGGACGGTCGCAACCGAACAAACCCCAAGCAGAACATGGTGCCCCCGAAACCCCGGAGTTCATGCGTAGTTCGTGTAGTTCGTGCGGGGTTTGAAACGGCGAGGGCTACATGCTATAAATGTACTGGACGTTTTCGCCGCAGGCAAGTTATACAAGCCTGATCATGGCTGCCTTTTTTGTTTCACCCATATTGCCAAGTCTACAGTCTACATGCTGCGAAGCCGCGATCTGTTGTGACCAAAAAAATGGTTGAACACCTTTGGGAACCGACACAGAGTCGTATTTTGCCTCACATATTTTTAGAGTTATAGTTCGCTTGAGAATCCGGGATTTCGGAGTCTCCGGAGTGACCTTCGTCGAATGGGTTCTTTAAAGCTAATACGTACTGGGTGGGTTTGCGGGGGGGCGGCATGCGTGGCTTCTTTCGTGTACACTTTACTTGCTTGCTTTGGCAAGTCAGGTTTGAAACAATTTGTGCCCGACACCAAAGATCTCACCAGGATAGGGGAGTGTTCTTGGGCTCCCCACGTCTTAGAGAGAAAGATTGTTTTTGAGTTATTTTTGTTTCCGACGATCGCCGTGAGACCACGGGACGAGCAGTTTTGGTGTCTTTTTCTTGCTGTGCCACACAAACATAGCTATTTATTCTCGAGAAAAAGGTAGTTTTCTGCACTCGTAGTTTTCCAGTGTGCCACGAGTGGCACACTGGAAAACTACGAGTGCAGAAAACTACCTTTTTCGAGTGAATGAGATAGGTTTTCCACCGCCTCACCCGACTTTTCTGCACTCGAGTTGCACCGACACCAGGTAGAGCGGAGGCCAAAATCGAAGAAGATGTTCGAGCAGGGCAGCGGATGTCCTTGCATCTGCAATAAGCCGGGCAAGTACCAAGGAAGATACGAACTTCCTCCGTCTTTCGTCAGGTCGTGGAGGCGTACTCGAGGCACAGCTCAAGAGAAGAAGTGCGTAGCGAAGACATCATCTGCATTTCAAGGATGAGAACGGTTTCCGCCCTAAGTCCCCCGGAGAAATGAAGGGCACAACTGCAAGATGACACGTAAAAGGAAGACAGTGTTCCATGTGACGCAAATGACACACGGACCACGGAACACGTTACATTTACTTGTCATTTTGGAGCTGTGGCCTTCACTTCTCAAGCTGAAAACGTCTTCAGGACCACCTTTACCCCAGCATAGCCTTGATAAACGGTCAACGACTTACTAGAAAACCCAAAAGGCCAGCAGTGCGGAAAAGTAGGTCACCAGTGCGGAAAAGTGGGTCACCAGTGCGGAGAAGTAGCAAACGAGAGTGCAGAAAAGTCGGGTGGCAGGTGGAAAAAACAGTTTCTTTCTTAGAAACAGTGCTCCCGCTAACCTCCAGAATGCCGGAGGAAGCTTAAATGTCGGTAAAGTAGACAAAGCTCGGTACCAGGTACCTGGTACCAGGCACCAAGTCACCCCCAGAAGACGTTTGAAAGTGACGTGTGTAATTGTCACCCCTGGAGGGGAATCGTAGGGTGGGGAGGAACGTAGGGTGACATTTTCAAACGTCACTGTGTGTAATTGTCCCCCCAGGCATCTTGTTAAGAACCATCCATCCATCCACACGGTGCAGTAGTAAAGGCTTTCACTAGTAAATTTACTAGTGGTTTTACAAGTGAAAATGGTTTACAAGTGCCACTAGTAAATTTTACAAGTGCACTTGTAAATTTTACAAGTGCACTAGTAAAATTTACAAGTGATTTCAGGTGTTTTGGCAGGTGTTTTGGGGTGAAACAAGAAGAACCTGTGGCAAGTGAAGCACACATTCAGAAGAACCGGCTTCTTTTTCACCTGGGGGTTCTGTGTACTTCGTGCAGTTTTGCGGCTGGCACTCGCTCCACTCCGTAGTCGCGCATGGGTCCGCCGCCAGGAGTTCCCGAACACTGCGCGGCGCTGCGTAACGATGTTTGATCGCGACCGGTTGCGGCTGGTCAGTGCCGAGGGTGGACCAAGAAGGCCCCCCCCCCCCCCCCCCCCCCTAGGGCAGTGCTGGCTGCAAACGGCTGCAAACGCGTTTGCACCGATTCTGCAAACGGCAAACGTTTGCAGTGCAAACGTTGCAAACGTTTGAAAACGTCATTACCGTTTTACAGGGTTTATACGGCGGGAGAGTCTTGGCGGTGTTCCTGTTGTTGTAGGTCAGCCGCACGAGGGAATCTGCTGTTCTTATCCCCATGCTGCTTCGCTTGTTGTCCTTCACTGCGTCATACACCGACCACCCTGGGCTGGCCATCTTTTTTTTGGCTACCGCCTGCAATGGCAGCCACTTGGTTCCAAATGCGTGCCACCAGATCTCCACGAGCCACTTGTTTGCTGCTTTCAAAGCTAGTCCCTCTGGTACGGTGAGGCAGTCAGAGTGCTCAGCCAATGCACAGAGCTGGTCGTGTCGTCCGGAAAGAAGCGAGGACCTTCGCAATCCCTCTGTCGCGTTGGTGTAGATCTCCGTATTCCACTGCGGGCTGAGAGCGGCGGCGGCTTCGTGGAGGGGACGCCGGTAATAAATCCTCCACAGCAGAAGTCCGACTAGGGGTCCCACAGAAACAAAGCCTTTTCCTTTGCGGTTTGTCGACATCTCACTGCTGCCACTTACGACAGCATAAATGTCACTTGCCCACGTCTATATCGCTCGCATGTGTCTATCCATTGCTAGCCTTGCACTGCACCGTTGCCGTTTGCAAACGTTTGCAAACGGCATCTGCCAGATCTGCAAACGCAAACGCATTGTGGGTCTTTACCAGATCCGGGTGGGGGGGGGGGCATGGAGACCGCAGGTTTTCATTGAGAAGGACGAATCGACCCACTGGTTGGTGACATGTCTTTGCTGGCCCATCTTCTTCGTCGAAGTTGTGCTCGCGTTCAGCTCTGATGAAGAGAACCGTGAAAAATAGACCCCGGGGACCAAAACTTATGTGCGTGGTTCGTGGGTCTTTACCAGATGCGGGGCGCCGGGCTTGGAGATCACAGGTTTTCATTGGGAAGGACGAATCGACCCACTGGTTGGTGACATTTCTTTGCTGGCCCCACCTTTTTCGGCGAATTTGTGCTCGCGTTCACCTCCGATGAAGAGACCCGTGAAACATAGACTCGGGGACCACAAATTACGAACCGAAAAGGAGCAAAACTAATATCAGGGAGAAATACTCGAGGGGCTGCCTTGTGCTTACTTCGAAGGAGGCTAGAAGGGAAAGAGAAAACAATACGACTACGAAGTGGGTCTTTTTTGTTGAACGCCTACGCCCGCCACTGAACTACAGCACATTTACCTCCTTTGATCTTTTGCAGCTGGCAGCCTCCTCAAGTATTTCCTACAAAGCAGGTGCTTACACAAAAAGAAAGAGCCTGAACCAAGAAAATATTCTGACGCAAGGCCCGCCATCCGGCTTAGCCAGGGTTTAAGCAACCTCGCCACCTGGGTAGGGGGGGGGTGTCGCGAACATGCCGCAAATGAAAGTCTATAGCTTGGTGTTGTAACTCTCCGGGTGACAGGAGAATGGTTGCATGAGAAGGGTGCAGGAAGTTGTGGGCAGTGCGGTTTTCGTTTTGGTCCATTTGTCCACCTGGGAGACGAAAACTCGTTTAAAGCCGCTCTGAGTCAGAAGCTATGCTTCCAGTTGAACACCTACGAAATGCCTGAGGCCATAGTTGAGCCCTGCTGATAGACTGCACCCCGGACTCCCACTCCGGATTGCCGGTCGGCCTCACTCCCTCAATGCGGGAGTGGGACCCTTCAATGCGGGAGTGGCACTCCCTCAATGCGGGAGGCACTCCCTCAATGCGGGAGGCACTCCCTCAATGCGGGAGTGGGACCCCCTCAATGCGGGAGTGCCCACTCCCGCACTTTTTCACTCCGCATTGACTTAGTATATGGCTACTGAAGTCCGGGGTGTGTGATAATAGCAGCAGGCAATGCAATGCAGCTCCCGGGGATAGAGGTTGACCGGCTCAACGTGGTGTCAGGAGGGGTCGATAAGCATGCTGAGGTTCGCAATCAATCTCTGTCTAAACTCATGGGAATTGCAGCAAGAGATCGTCAAACGCGGGACGGGTTCGCCCCCGCCTGGCAGCAGTTGAATGTCGCTTGAGAATCCAGCCTCTCAGGCTGCGTTCGACTCTCGATTCGACGACGTTTGGTTTTTTTTTCCGATTCGGGTTGAATGAGAATGCGGCGCGCCCGGCGGCCGGGCGCAAAGGCTTCTTTGTGGCCAAACGTGCTGTGCCGCCTTCGACGGTGTCCGTATCGCGGTGCTACGAAAAAAGAATGGTTGGTATCGCATGACCAACACTTCTCTCGTGTTTTCGTAGTTTGTGCAAGAGGAATGAGCTGTGTAGAGTATTCTGCAGTCATTCTGTAGCGCTGTGACAAGTTTGCTCCCCTCTGGGATGGGGATGCTTGGAGGGTTAAATGCTCAACACCGCACCGGTCCTACGAAGTAAACTCCGCAGAGCACAGAAGACATGGGGTTGCCGTGAGCAGCATCAATGGTATGTACCGTAATTGGAATAATGTTGAGCTGGAGAGCTGAAACGAGTTAACGACAGACCGGGTAAAACCTGGGACACCTGGGTATGTAGGACCAGCTAGCAGCACATCCTACAGCCCGTGCCACTGACATGAGCGCAGGACCACCACTCGTAGATACGATGGCACATCTTACCTTGGGTGCATCCAGGAGTCGAGCTGAGTACTGAGCAGGCGAACGTTCCCCAAAGCGCGGGCAAGCACCAGGGTCGATATTCTGCAAAGTACGCAACCCCGAAGTAGTAGTAGTATGTGTCGTCTGCCGAAGCAGCCGGAATCACTGTCGAGAAAGTTTGCCTATTGTAATGAAGTGGTTGACCCCCACGAAGCCTTATACACAACACGGCTACAACACGAGGATCATCAGGCCATTGGCTGCTAAGCACCCCCCGGTCGACTTGCCACTTTTGTGGCCCTCTATTCGCCGAGCGGTGCTGTCAGCACTTGTTCCGCGTCGCATGAAGTACATGATGCTGGCGGTTGGGGGATCAACAGTGTCGCCACGTGAAGCCCCCCATCACACCTAATGCAATCCCCGAAGAAAAAAAAGCCCAACCGGGCAAAACCTGGGACACCCAGTCCCATTTTGGGGGGTGTCCCAGGTAGTACCTGGACCGTTCAACATTGATCCAACTACGGTGACCAAAGCAAAAACAGTGCGTGGAAGTTTGTCCTTGGGAGGCATATGTAGCATACGCGATGTATTCTGCTGTAGCAGGGTGCATAGGGAATTCGGCACCTTTTTGGTTGGTTCCGTTTGACATTTTCATGTGTCAGCTGGTTAAAAATACTCGAGGGACTGCCTTGTGTTCATTTCGAAGGAGGCTAGAGGGGGAAAACAATACAACTACAAAGTGGGTCTTTTTTTTTGTTGAACGCTTTCGCCCGCCACTAAACCCAGATTTACCTGTGTTTCGTGTGGGCTACAGCACATTTACCTCCTTTGATCTATCGCAACTGGCAGTCTCCTCAAGCATTTCCTACAAAGCAGGTGCTTATACAAAAAGTGGCTCTCTTCCGGTGGCTCGTTTCGACGCTGCCAGGAGATGAAAAATCGAAGGTAAACAGCCCAAGCAAGCATACTGATGAGTTTGTCACGAGCGTCCTGACGCATCAGGGCACACCGCTTTAAACGAAAAGGCAAGGGGGGGTGGGCAAGCGAGGAGTGAAGTGACGATGTTCTCGATATGGAGACGGGGAGGGGGTGTTAACCTTGTACTTACGTTACGTACGGGTGTGGAATTGTCGCCCCAGAGGCGGATCGTGGGCGACAATTTCAAACGTCACCGTGTATGGCACGGGATAACCGAAAATTGTCTCTTCACTGTGTAAAAAACGACCAGCTTTCAGACAAGTGCGCACGACCACACGGCGAAACAGCGAACTGCCAATTTGAGCGAGCAACAACTGATGTTTGAGGGTCGTCTGGACGACGGTGACGTGTGCCACGGTGACGTGTAAAAACACCTCACCGTGGCAATATCGTTTCTCTGGGTTCGTCGTGTGGGGGTGCTTTTCTAGCTATCGAAGGCCGTAGTAAGGCCAAGGTGCCAGAAGACCACATTTTGGAAGATGCAGAAGCCTCGTGTCATCCACCCGTGGCCAATCTGAGCTCAGAAACTTGGTAGAGGAACAGTAGGGGGGTCAGGGACCCCACGCGGCAACGTCTGTGGCGAATTGAAAATGGGCACACTTTCTAAGGAACTCGCCCCCCCCCCCCCCCCTTACTAAGATTTTCCCCCCGGCTCTTTTTCACCCCCTTCCAAGTAAAGGCAAGTAAAGGGAAAGTCCCTTCTCTCCAACGCCACGAACGCACCCACCCGAAGGCGGTTGATTCCTTTGACTCCACCAAATTGAGGCAGGTTTTTCTCTACCCGCGGAAGTTGCTTGGATAATTTGAGTTTGTGTTTTATTTCTTTTGGTAAGGTGAAGGCAGGGTACTGCATCCGACTCTACCTTTAAGCGGGAACTGGCTGTTTGGTTTTTGGGCAGGCGGAGCTACGGTAGCACCTACTGCATTACTACGGTACCAACATTGCGCATTGCAATCCGTCCCTCCTGCCAATACTAACCTTTTTCTTTCCACGGGCAACCAGTTTTAGCCGGGTTTCTAGAAACCAGCCTTCAAGCTAGCTCGCTTTTCTTTTCTCGCTCCCTTTCCCCCCCACAGTTAAAACATGTCATCCCCGAGTGGGGATGGTTGATCCTTACGGAAAAAGCCATCCCGTTTTAGCGACGAACTCGACAAGCAGCGGGTGTGCGCTTTTCGATCCGGTGTTTTAGTACGGGATTGCACTCGTACGATCGTTCCTCGGGACAATCTGGGGTTAGATCCGGATCCGCCTCAAGTGGGCGTGGCAATGGCCTCGCACTGAAAGCTGATGGTTGCCATTCGTCCCAACGAAACGACTAACTCACTTAGTTTGCCGGTCACATTGCTTACTTGTTCGGTGGCCTTGTCTTTTTTTTCTCAGGTTGACGGTTGGAGTGCAGAACCATTTTATCGAACCAGCAGATTCGAGTCCTACGCTTTTGTAGTGGCCCTCGCCCGCTTCGGATGACCAAACCTGCTTTGACGAAACCACCGCTCCACCAAATCTGGCACTCCAACGCACCATACAGTGAGCCGGCCCACCCTCTGTTGATGGACTGCTGATAGGCTGTGAGAGACAGCACGCGCAGGCAATTCAATGCAGTTCAGGGGTGGCACGAGCCGGGAGCCGAAGCCCCGCAAAACACCGTCTCATCATCAACCGGCCCGCCTTCCCTTCCCCCACCTCCCTCTTTGCGTTGCGCAATCTGTGCCGCCGTTTACCTTTGGCGTCCGGAAACGTAGATGTAACACAAGAACCAGAAAACCGGGCGAGAGCCAGGGGGGGCGTCAAAAAACGAACAGGAACAGGAAAGAAGAAACGCGCAATTTTGCTGAAAACGGAAAATAAAGCACATGCAATTGCAAGATCGCCAGAATCAACCCAGCGCAGTGAAGGGGGCGGGTGGAGCGGGGGTGTTGGCAACGTCGCGTACTTGTCACAGCATGGGTAACGCGTACACATGACAAGTACACGTGCCGTTGACAAAAGTGTATTATTTAGTTGTCACAATATAAGGGACAAGTACCAAGAAACTAGCCGTTTAGTTGGCACGAGCTCGAAGGAATTCGCCGATTTCGCCAAAACATGGAACGCGTGCTTGCTTCACGTCGAAAGGATACTGGTCGTTGCACGCTGATGACAACACATGCGTACAGTCGTGAAGCAGACGTGCGCTTTCGTCCGTCCGGACCCTTTCTGGTTCGGCCAACAGTTAGCAAAAAAAGCGCCCCCCTTCCCCTCCCCGCTGCCCAAGACCAGACGGGACTCACGGCACGGTGGTTGTCGTACCGTTGGTGGCGGTGCGGATCCCTTCACGTTTAAGAGTTTAGCTTACCTGGGCCACGGCTCGCGTTTACCTGTGTTCACGTTATTTCTAGAGCAAAAACAACGAACAAAATAACGGAAGTTGTTTGTCTTGCTTATTCGTTTCAGCCACATGCAATGTGAGAGGAAACTGAACCGCCCAGCAGGACCTTCTGATCATGATCATTTGCCACCTGAAACCACGTCCAGGATTTGGGTTCACACGGTGACAAAAACTCTAGTTTCCCTTTCTACGTTCTCCTACTCTCGCGGTGTACGGTTTTATGCGCTCATGCTGTTATTCGTACATTGAGCCGGTCCGTCCCTATCTCTTGAAACTGCATCGAAGTGCCTGCCGCTGTCTTTCGCAGTGAATCACGGTCCACCACGGTCCACCAGTTCCATCTCTAGTTTCTAGAGCTGCATCGAATTGCCCGGTGCTGTATTCTTCGGTCTATCACGGTCTATCAAGAGCGGATGGACCGGCTCATACGTGCCCACCGTTTCCCCCCCCAACCGCCTGCATGCATAATCCACACAGATATAAATGCGTGCGCAAACCTTACTGCGAAGAAGACGCCACGTCCTTCACAATTTCGTGCTCCCCGTGGGCAAACCCGCACGTGCCGCCGAAGTTGCACTTGCCCTGCATCCAGTTGCGGCAGATCTGCGTCTTGAGGCGGGCAGTCCGAAGGCCCTTCGTGGTCCGGTGCGACTTCGTGTCTTTGCCGTTGCTGTCGAGCTGCCCTGGGGATTCCGAGCGAGGCTCGGTCGGGCTGCCGCCTTCGGAGTCGCGTTGGCCGCTCTTCTTTCGCTTGCGCTGCCGCTTCTTGCCGGCTTTCTTGCCTTCTTCCACTTTTTCGCTCGGGTCCTCCGACCCCTGCACGCTGCCGTTGTCGTCGTCGGCGACGCTCCCGTCGGACATCCGGCCGCGGGACTTGAACAGGTCGCTCTGGATGGCGCGGTTGACCAGGTCGTTGTCCTCGATCAACTCATGGTGGTCGTGCGTTTTGTCGGTCGCAAACCCGTTCTCCACACTCTGCCCGGCGGCGCCCAGCCCGAGGGGCCCGCCGCTGCGGTCCGGCGCGTTTTGCCCGACGGAAGAGTCGTCGTGCGCGAGGCCGATGCCGTACGCGTTCCCGCGGGGCATGTCTGCCCACGCCGAGAGAACGCCGGTAGGCGCCGAATAGTACAGGTTGTTCTCAGGGCCGAACATGCTCATGCTGTTTTCACGGAAGGGCGTCGCCTGTGTTGTGTGTAGGTGTTGCGGACCCGGTTTTACGTGGCGAGAGTGTGTCCACGTGTGTCGGTGTTAAGAACCTATTTTAACGTGGCCCCCCTCTTAGCGAGAGTGCGTCCACGCGCGGTTTCTTCTAGGTTACTGCTGATGCTCCCCCGGGCTGCTGATGGGGGCCTGGAGTATCATGCGGGCGGGAGTGGTGCTTGAGGCAGCATGGTCTTTTCTCCCTCCGTCTCCGCTCTAGTCCATGGGGTCGGCAGTGTTGTGTGGGTGTGTGTGTGGAATTCAATGATAGGTAACACCTGATGCGCAATGTAGCGCATAGTGTGCGTGTGTGTGTTTAAGTTCAGGGCTTTTAGTGGTTAACGGCTGAACCGAAGTAGAGTCCACTTGTCACTTTCACCCAGTCGGCCTCGAGTTTCCGACACGCTGCTTTTAGGTCCTGTGACTCCTCTCCGAAGGGTGGGTGGGGCGGGAGTGGGGCGGACGCGTTCTCCACACTCTGCCCGGCGGCGCCCAGCCCGAGGGGCCCGCCGCTGCGGTCCGGCGCGTTTTGCCCGACGGAAGAGTCGTCGTGCGCGAGGCCGATGCCGTACGTTCCCGCGGGGCACGTCCGCCCAAGCCGAGAGAACGCCGGTAGGCGCCGAATAGTACAGGCTGTTCTCAGGGCCGAACATGCTCATGCTGTTTTCACGGAATGGCGTCGCCTGTGTTGTGTGTGGGCGTTGCGGACTGCTTTTAGGTCCTGTGACTCCTCTCCGAAGGGTGGGTGGGGCGGACGCGTTCTCCACACTCTGCCCGGCGGCGCCCAGCCCGAGGGGCCCGCCGCTGCGGTCCGGCGCGTTTTGCCCGACGGAAGAGTCGTCGTGCGCGCGGCCGATGCCGTACGCGTTCCCGCGGGGCATGTCTGCCGAGAGCACGCCGGTCGGCGCCGAATCGAGAGTCGAACGCAGTCTGAGAGATTAGATTTTCAAGCGACACTCAACTGCTGATGGGCATGGGCGAACCCAGCCCGCTAATGCGTTCGACGACCTGATGAGTCTCATGCTTCTGCAATTCCCATTGACTATCGCGTCTGGCCGCGGTCTTCATCGTTCCCAGAGCCAAGACATCCCCCGATAAGTGAATAGTACAGGTTGTTCTCAGGGCCGAACATGCTCATGCTGTGGCCTGTTCATAGTGCGGGTGTGGCTTACGGACCCGTCGTCAGTATTGCACTTCAGGACCATGAAAAAAGACAAAGCATACGCGTGCCGTGCGTGCTATGCGTTCGTCGAGGTCGTTGTCCTCGGGAAGGTTCGCGTCTTCGAATAGGCGGACGTAGCAGTCAAACGACAAACCCCGGGAGGGGTCCGCGTTGGCTCTACTGCACAAGTCATGCCAGTGTTCGATGTCGAACTCGTGCCCGTTGGTCGCGGCTTCAAACGCCTGCGCCTCCGCGAAGCTGTGGAAACCGTCGCAGTCGACGTCATACAGAGCGAACAAGGCCTCGGGGTCCTCATCCTCTTCCAGGTTCAACGGCGCGACCAAATGGTTGAACGTGGCCACCACCCGGCGCAGCACGTCGAGGTATCCCCCTTCCCGAACTACTCTCTCCGCCTCTTCCCCCGCGATCACCGAGTCTCGCTCGCACCGCGCGACCAAGTCATCGAGAACTGTCGCGGTCATCTCTTTCGCTTATGCGGGAAAAAAAAACAGGCGCAGAGCGGAGCGGGGGGGCAAGCGGGGAAGAAACGAAGCAAACCGCGGGCAGAATAGAGGGGGAGGGTGTGTGAGTGCGTTTGTGGTTTCTTTAATTTAACAGAATTAACTTGCCGAGGATAGCAGATTCTTTAATTCAATAGAATTAACTTGCCGAGGATAGCAGACAGGCGGGGAGAACCCCTTGTGGGCTCGTTATTTCAGTTTTTGTGTATATATCTCTCTCTCTCTCTCTCTCTTTTTCCTGGAGGGGGGTATTTGTTTTCAAACGTGTTGTATTAATCCCTTCCTTGTTTCTGCACTAATTCTCGGACCCGAGTCTTTCCCCTCCACCCCGACGACAGCAAGCTTGCTTGGATTCACGAGCGTCTGGGTTGCAGACCCGAAGGCAGTTGGCTCATTTTGCGGAAGGATGCTTCGGGGATCCCTTGTTCTGGGGCAACTAGATCCGTGGCCACTTCAGGGCGGAGATCCGGAAAGGCGACGACACAAGCCCGAGCACACCAAGCAGCCTTTCGCGTTCGTGGGGACCGGCCGAAACCACATGAGACGATGCGGTAAAGTTCGGGGCGCGCGATCTAAAAAAAAACACCTGGGCAGGATGCGAAGTTCGACGCCCGTACTAAAAAAAGCAAAGCACGATGTTGTACGTGTGGGGTATGCGGCCAACAGGGACCTCTCACCCCAGAGATACCCAGAGAAACGGGGTTATATGCTCAGAAGTAGGCTTCCCGGATAGATTCGGGCCCCATTCGGCCTCAGAACACACGGTTCGGGAGCGTTTGGGTCACATACGCCGTGCACAGCAGCACAAACCCTAACTTCTCCCTTTTGGCATCCTTCAATCGCAAACCTTAGCTGCTCCCTGTTGGCAGCCTACACTCGCAAACCCTAACTTCTCCCTGTTCGCAATCTGCAATCGCAAACCCTAACTTCTCCTTTTGGCATCCTACAACATCGAAAAGGCGGCCTGGACACTCAGAGTAGCCTTCCTTGCTCCTGTGGTAGGCTGAAGACGCTGCGCTACGAGCTTCTGGTTGGGAAGAAAAAGATAGCGCAGGAAAGGGAAATGTGATCGCGCCTCTCGAATCGAATCTAGCGCGCCGGCGCAACTGAGTCACTATCACGGAGACGAAACTTGTAGGGGTGAGTCTTTCCTACGGCGAGAGCCTACTGACTCTCTTCTTGTAGTACGACCACCTGGTTCTGGGAAGTTGAAGACTGGCGAACGGTTTGCTCCCCCGATTCCAGTGGCAAAACGTATGGAAAAGGTGGCGATAAGTGTGTCCCCTACTGCCAGAGCCTACCGAAAGCTCTTCTTGGGAGACGCGACCGACGAACGGTGCTGCCCACTTTTCTGTGTCCCTGTCAGCTGGTCCCGCGTATTCCGCCTTCTTATCCGCACTGTCCCCTACTCCACGAGTCTGCCTGCCGCCGACTAGTATTCCCTGTGCGTCAGACGTCAGCTTTCTGGCTTGGGACAGAACAGGACACCCTTGACCGGTTCAGAAAGGAAGTACGGAGCCCGACACGATGTGCGGTCCTTCTTTTCTTGCACTGCCCCGAGACCGCGACTTTTCCTGTGCGGCAACTAGCTCATTTCACTGTGTGTTTCGGTCGCGGCTCTTCGGTCTTGGGGACTAGAACGCCCAGCTTCGAGGTAGCATAGAGAGGTGGCAGTCCACCCCTACTCCTTGGAAGTGCATCCAACTGCCTGCTGCTGTATCACAGTCTCTAACGTTGCAGATTATCGCCACAGATTCTTTGCATTCTAATACAAACATATCACAAACGCCAGAAGCACGACACGGTACGATCGAAGAGGTAGAAACCTGGTGACTAATGCAGGCCATCGCAACACTTACTCTGCATCCTAAACTCAACTAATCCAAATCCCAGTCGATGACAGGCTGGCACAAGCTATCGTTGGCTACCACAGCGCTACCCGTGAAAGGCAAACATCCGCAGAAGCATGCCCACTGGCGAGGAAGGGAAAGGGCGCAAAGCGACCGCCAGGCACGACACGGTACGATCGAAGAGGTGGTCACTCAGTGACTAATTCAGGCCATCGCTACCTCTGCGTTCTAACCTCAACAATGGTAGTCTATCGCAGTCCATCGGCCGGGGCATGGACCGGCTGGTGTCATCACAAAACGACCTTGTCTCCTACCTTGATCGACGATGTCTTGTCGATCTGCAGCTCACTCCCGTTCCATCGGGCCGCGCGCTTCTGCCGCTGGTCTTTGGTCTTGGGGAAGAACACGGCGCGGGCCGCCAGCTGCATCTCGTTGAAATTCATGGCGTCCTCCGGCTTCAGCGCCGGGTGGTTCGCGAGGTCTTTCATCATTCTCACCGCGTGCATGACTTCCTCGTTGTCGTCGGGGGTCTTCGCGTACTTCAGGTGGTAGTAGTACTCGCTCCACTTCTGGAAGCCCGACTGGATGCTCTCTTTAACCGGTTTCACCTTCGCTTTCGGTCGAACGGGCTTCGAAGCCAGGATCTTTTCTGTCCGCGACGGCTTCTCCGACGACGGCTTGCCTTCGCTCTTGGTAGCAGACGACTTCTGAGGAGGGCTGCTGCGTGGTTGTGTTGTCGTGTAAGGCTCATCCTATCGCGGCATAAGTACTGGATCTTCCACATATGTGGTAAGGCTCATCCTATAGTGGCGTAAGTACTGGATCTTCCACGTATGTGGTAAGGCTCATCCTATTTTGGCGTAAGTACTGGATCTTCCACGTATGTGGTAAGGCTCATCCTATCGTGGCGTAAGTACTGGATCTTCCACATATGTGGTAAGGCTCATCCTATCGTGGCGTAAGTACTGGATCTTCCACATATGTGGTAAGGCTCATCCTATCGTGGCGTAAGTACTGGATCTTCCACATAAGTGGTTAGGCTCATCCTATCGTGGCGTAAGTACTGCATCTTTCACATGTGTTGTCGTGAAAGGCTCATCCTATCGCGGCATAAGTACTGGATCTTCCACATATGTGGTGAGGCTCATCCTATAGTGGCGTAAGTACTGGATCTTCCACGTATGTGGTAAGGCTCATCCTATCGTGGCGTAAGTACTGGATCTTCCACATATGTGGTAAGGCTCATCCTATCGTGGCGTAAGTACTGGATCTTCCACATATGTGGTGAGGCTCATCCTATCGTGGCGTAAGTACTGCATCTTTCACATGTGTGGTCGTGTAAGACTCATCCTATCGTGGCTCGAGTTCTGGATCTTCCACATGTGTGGTCAGACTCATCCTACAGTCGTTTCAGAGAGACCACTGCACTCGTTGAATGCCAGATCCTGGCGGCTTCCCCACAGATAGGGGCTCTGCTATACGGTAACGTTTTGAGGACATGCATACGCTTGCGCAGCCTTCGGTTCGTCAACCTCCGGCGGCATGCGACCCGTCAGTGCCATCAGCAGCTGGCGTCGAGCGTGAGTAAGGTCCGGCAACGTCCTGCCGGTGAGAGGGCACATGATGTCGCTGGTGGCGCACTTCTGCCGCATGGTCCCGGCATCCGGGAACTCAACGTCACAGTCATCCTCCAACAGGTCCACCATGGCATCTGCCGAAAGCAGGCCCCAGTCAGAAGTATACAGGTTCCAGTCCGCCTGAGTGTGTGAGG
Organism: Diplonema papillatum; assembly: GCA_030068145.1. NCBI lineage: Eukaryota > Euglenozoa > Diplonemea > Diplonemida > Diplonemidae > Diplonema > Diplonema papillatum. The sequence goes on from JAPJBO010000555.1 coordinate 28,436, forward strand.
GTACATGGTAGTCTCGTGTGTCAAATCACGTGCTTGAGAGTTCGTTGTACCTGGAAGGGAGGAAATATAGGGGTAGAGGGGCAAATACAATACAAACACAATCTGACTTGTTCTTCGCTTATACCACCGTGCTGCTTTTTCACTCAGGAGTTTTCCTGTTGTCTGTGTGTCTTGTCGTGTAGGGGTAGACCCGCGTGTCTGATCTGCGATTGTTCCAATCTGTACCGGCTGAGTTGCACGTCTGCCCTTGTCCGCAGCGACATAATGACGAACGCGTCTACTTTGCTTGTGTGTACCGGTGGATTGCCACCCACTTGTATTTACCTTGTTTCATTCTCAGCATTCTCAGGTGAGGAATTCTGATCAACCACCAAGACACGCTGCCTGCGGTTTTTCGCCTGCAAGATTGTTAGTACTAAAAACGCCGCACCTTGTCGCGCACGTAGGCGAAGTCTTTCGAGAGGACGTGCAGGTGCAGATCTCGAATCACCGGCTCGCTCGCCTCGAACCCGGACGCGAACTCGATCTTCTTCCCCGGCGCGTCGGCGCCGTAGTCGCGCATGAACGCTTCGATTTCGCGGGGCCCGCCCCAGCGCCGGTCGGAGCCGGCGGGCGCGAACTTGCCGCCCTTCTTGAAGAGGAACTTCCGGCACTGCTCCGGCGACGCGAATCGGGCCACGACGTCGGCGGCCGCCTTGGCCAGGGCCTTCACCGCCGCCAGTTTCCGGGCCTCGTCGGCGGGGGCATGCTTCGGGACCAGGACGAAGTGCAGGTAAGACACCTTCGAGGGGTGGATCAAAACCCAAACTGCGGGGGTCTGCCCAAAGATCATCAGCTTCGTGCCGGTCGTCTTCCGGTGCGTGTCGAGCCGACTCAGCACCACATCCTCCACGCGGGCCGACGGGGGCTCTGTTGCCGGCGCTTCGACGGCGGCCTTACTTTCTTCCTCCCGCGTCTCGGGTTCTGTCCGCCTCTTCCTAGTGTCGTGCCCGTCAAGCTCCGAGTCGCCGGTCTCTTCTCTTTCCCGCTTCTTCGCCTCGCTTTCCGCCATGATCGCTTCACAATACCCCCCGCCGCCCTGCCTTTCTCCCCCTACGGCCGTAGGCCGACGCCTGGCGGCATCAAGTTTCGAAGAAAGTGCAAAATAGAAAAGGGAAAAGGGAAAAGGGTCGCAGGGAGTGTGCCGCAGGTTGGGTATGAACCCTTGAGAGGGACTAGTCGCGGTTCTCCGGTCGAGGACTCCTTTCAGCCACGGACACATAACGGCCGTCTTCCGGTGCGTGTCGAGCCGACTCAGCACCACATCTTCTGCGCGAGCCGAAGGGTCGGCTTAGTTGCCGACTTTTCGACGGCGGCCTTACTTTCCTGCTTCCCGTGTCTCGGGTACAGTTCGCCTCTTCCTAGCGACGTGCCCGTCAAGCTCCGAGTCGCCGCTCTCTTCTCTTTCCCGCTTTTTCGCCTCGCTTTCCGCCATGATCGTTTCTTCACAAATACGCCCCCCGCCGGTCTCCCTTTCTCCCCCTACGCCCGAAGGCCGGCGCCTGGCCCGTGGGGGCTGGTTCAACACGCTGCCTAAAAGGGAAAAGGGTCGCGTGTAAGACTCCGCAGGTAGGGTTTGAAAGCTTAAGGACCTAGCTGCAGATCTTCGGTCGATGATAACGGCCGTCTTCCCAGTGCGTATCGAGCCGACTCAGCACCACATCTTCCGCGCGAGCCGAAGGAGGCTCGGGCGCAGTTGCCGCCTTTTCGACGGCGGCCTTACTTTCCTGCTTCCCGTGTCTCGGGTACAGTTCGCCTCTTCCTAGCGTCGTGCCCGTCAAGCTCCGAGTCGCCGCTCTCTTCTCTTTCCCGCTTTTTCGCCTCGCTTTCCGCCATGATCGTTTCTTCACACCGCCGCTCTCCCTTTCTCTCCCCCTACGCCCGAAGGCCGGCGCCTGGCCCGTGGGGGCTGGTTCAAGACACTGCCTAAAAGGGAAAAGGGTCGCAGGGAGTGTAAGACTCCGCAGGTAGGGTTTGAAAGCTTAAGGACCTAGCTGCAGATCTTCGGTCGATGATAACGGCCGTCTTCCCAGTGCGTATCGAGCCGACTCAGCACCACATCTTCCGCGCGAGCCGAAGGAGGCTCGGGCGCAGTTGCCGCCTTTTCGACGGCGGCCTTACTTTCCTGCTTCCCGTGTCTCGGGTACAGTTCGCCTCTTCCTAGCGTCGTGCCCGTCAAGCTCCGAGTCGCCGCTCTCTTCTCTTTCCCGCTTTTTCGCCTCGCTTTCCGCCATGATCGTTTCTTCACAAATACGCCCCCCGCCGGTCTCCCTTTCTCTCCCCCTACGCCCGAAGGCCGGCGCCTGGCCCGTGGGGGCTGGTTCAACACGCTGCCTAAAAGGGAAAAGGGTCGCGTGTAAGACTCCGCAGGTAGGGTTTGAAAGCTTAAGGACCTAGCTGCAGATCTTCGGTCGATGATAACGGCCGTCTTCCCAGTGCGTATCGAGCCGACTCAGCACCACATCTTCCGCGCGAGCCGAAGGAGGCTCGGGCGCAGTTGCCGCCTTTTCGACGGCGGCCTTACTTTCCTGCTTCCCGTGTCTCGGGTACAGTTCGCCTCTTCCTAGCGTCGTGCCCGTCAAGCTCCGAGTCGCCGCTCTCTTCTCTTTCCCGCTTTTTCGCCTCGCTTTCCGCCATGATCGTTTCTTCACAAATACGCCCCCCGCCGGTCTCCCTTTCTCTCCCCCTACGCCCGAAGGCCGGCGCCTGGCCCGTGGGGGCTGGTTCAACACGCTGCCTAAAAGGGAAAAGGGTCGCGTGTAAGACTCCGCAGGTAGGGTTTGAAAGCTTAAGGACCTAGCTGCAGATCTTCGGTCGATGATAACGGCCGTCTTCCCAGTGCGTATCGAGCCGACTCAGCACCACATCTTCCGCGCGAGCCGAAGGAGGCTCGGGCGCAGTTGCCGCCTTTTCGACGGCGGCCTTACTTTCCTGCTTCCCGTGTCTCGGGTACAGTTCGCCTCTTCCTAGCGTCGTGCCCGTCAAGCTCCGAGTCGCCGCTCTCTTCTCTTTCCCGCTTTTTCGCCTCGCTTTCCGCCATGATCGTTTCTTCACACCGCCGCTCTCCCTTTCTCTCCCCCTACGCCCGAAGGCCGGCGCCTGGCCCGTGGGGGCTGGTTCAAGACACTGCCTAAAAGGGAAAAGCGTCGCAGGGAGTGTAAGACTCCGCAGGTTGGGTATGAAACCTTAAGGACCTAGCTGCAGATCTTGGGTCGATGATAACGGCCGTCTTCCCGGTGTGTATCGAGCCGACTCAGCACCACAGCTTCCGCGCGAGCCGAAGGAGGCTCGGGCGCAGTTGCCGCCTTTTCGACGGCGGCCTTACTTTCCTGCTTCCCGTGTCTCGGGTACAGTTCGCCTCTTCCTAGCGTCGTGCCCGTCAAGCTCCGAGTCGCCGCTTTTCTCTTTCCCGCTTTTTCGCCTCGCTTTCCGCCATGATCGTTTCTTCACAAATACGCCCCCCGCCGGTCTCCCTTTCTCTCCCCCTACGCCCGAAGGCCGGCGCCTGGCCCGTGGGGGCTGGTTCAACACGCTGCCTAAAAGGGAAAAGGGTCGCGTGTAAGACTCCGCAGGTAGGGTTTGAAAGCTTAAGGACCTAGCTGCAGATCTTCGGTCGATGATAACGGCCGTCTTCCCAGTGCGTATCGAGCCGACTCAGCACCACATCTTCTGCGCGAGCCGAAGGGTCGGCTTAGTTGCCGACTTTTCGACGGCGGCCTTACTTTCCTGTGTCTCGGGTACAGTTCGCCTCTTCCTAGCGTCGTGCCCGTCAAGCTCCGAGTCGCCGCTTTTCTCTTTCCCGCTTTTTCACCTCGCTTTCCGCCATGATCGTTTCTTCGCAAATACGCCCCCCGCCGGTCTCCCTTTCTCTCCCCCTACGCCCGAAGGCCGGCGCCTGGCCCGTGGGGGCTGGTTCAACACGCTGCCTAAAAGGGAAAAGGGTCGCGTGTAAGACTCCGCAGGTAGGGTTTGAATGCTTAAGGACCTAGCTGCAGATCTTCGGTCGATGATAACGGCCGTCTTCCCAGTGCGTATCGAGCCGACTCAGCACCACATCTTCTGCGCGAGCCGAAGGGTCGGCTTAGTTGCCGACTTTTCGACGGCGGCCTTACTTTCCTGCTTCCCGTGTCTCGGGTACAGTTCGCCTCTTCCTAGCGTCGTGCCCGTCAAGCTCCGAGTCGCCGCTTTTCTCTTTCCCGCTTTTTCGCCTCGCTTTCCGCCATGATCGTTTCTTCACAAATACGCCCCCCGCCGGTCTCCCTTTCTCTCCCCCTACGCCCGAAGGCCGGCGCCTGGCCCGTGGGGGCTGGTTCAACACGCTGCCTAAAAGGGAAAAGGGTCGCGTGTAAGACTCCGCAGGTAGGGTTTGAAAGCTTAAGGACCTAGCTGCAGATCTTCGGTCGATGATAACGGCCGTCTTCCCAGTGCGTATCGAGCCGACTCAGCACCACATCTTCCGCGCGAGCCGAAGGAGGCTCGGGCGCAGTTGCCGCCTTTTCGACGGCGGCCTTACTTTCCTGCTTCCCGTGTCTCGGGTACAGTTCGCCTCTTCCTAGCGTCGTGCCCGTCAAGCTCCGAGTCGCCGCTCTCTTCTCTTTCCCGCTTTTTCGCCTCGCTTTCCGCCATGATCGTTTCTTCACACCGCCGCTCTCCCTTTCTCTCCCCCTACGCCCGAAGGCCGGCGCCTGGCCCGTGGGGGCTGGTTCAAGACACTGCCTAAAAGGGAAAAGGGTCGCAGGGAGTGTAAGACTCCGCAGGTAGGGTTTGAAAGCTTAAGGACCTAGCTGCAGATCTTCGGTCGATGATAACGGCCGTCTTCCCAGTGCGTATCGAGCCGACTCAGCACCACATCTTCCGCGCGAGCCGAAGGAGGCTCGGGCGCAGTTGCCGCCTTTTCGACGGCGGCCTTACTTTCCTGCTTCCCGTGTCTCGGGTACAGTTCGCCTCTTCCTAGCGTCGTGCCCGTCAAGCTCCGAGTCGCCGCTTTTCTCTTTCCCGCTTTTTCACCTCGCTTTCCGCCATGATCGTTTCTTCGCAAATACGCCCCCCGCCGGTCTCCCTTTCTCTCCCCCTACGCCCGAAGGCCGGCGCCTGGCCCGTGGGGGCTGGTTCAACACGCTGCCTAAAAGGGAAAAGGGTCGCGTGTAAGACTCCGCAGGTAGGGTTTGAAAGCTTAAGGACCTAGCTGCAGATCTTCGGTCGATGATAACGGCCGTCTTCCCAGTGCGTATCGAGCCGACTCAGCACCACATCTTCTGCGCGAGCCGAAGGGTCGGCTTAGTTGCCGACTTTTCGACGGCGGCCTTACTTTCCTGCTTCCCGTGTCTCGGGTACAGTTCGCCTCTTCCTAGCGTCGTGCCCGTCAAGCTCCGAGTCGCCGCTTTTCTCTTTCCCGCTTTTTCGCCTCGCTTTCCGCCATGATCGTTTCTTCACAAATACGCCCCCCGCCGGTCTCCCTTTCTCTCCCCCTACGCCCGAAGGCCGGCGCCTGGCCCGTGGGGGCTGGTTCAACACGCTGCCTAAAAGGGAAAAGGGTCGCGTGTAAGACTCCGCAGGTAGGGTTTGAAAGCTTAAGGACCTAGCTGCAGATCTTCGGTCGATGATAACGGCCGTCTTCCCAGTGCGTATCGAGCCGACTCAGCACCACATCTTCCGCGCGAGCCGAAGGAGGCTCGGGCGCAGTTGCCGCCTTTTCGACGGCGGCCTTACTTTCCTGCTTCCCGTGTCTCGGGTACAGTTCGCCTCTTCCTAGCGTCGTGCCCGTCAAGCTCCGAGTCGCCGCTCTCTTCTCTTTCCCGCTTTTTCGCCTCGCTTTCCGCCATGATCGTTTCTTCACACCGCCGCTCTCCCTTTCTCTCCCCCTACGCCCGAAGGCCGGCGCCTGGCCCGTGGGGGCTGGTTCAAGACACTGCCTAAAAGGGAAAAGGGTCGCAGGGAGTGTAAGACTCCGCAGGTAGGGTTTGAAAGCTTAAGGACCTAGCTGCAGATCTTCGGTCGATGATAACGGCCGTCTTCCCAGTGCGTATCGAGCCGACTCAGCACCACATCTTCCGCGCGAGCCGAAGGAGGCTCGGGCGCAGTTGCCGCCTTTTCGACGGCGGCCTTACTTTCCTGCTTCCCGTGTCTCGGGTACAGTTCGCCTCTTCCTAGCGTCGTGCCCGTCAAGCTCCGAGTCGCCGCTCTCTTCTCTTTCCCGCTTTTTCGCCTCGCTTTCCGCCATGATCGTTTCTTCACAAATACGCCCCCCGCCGGTCTCCCTTTCTCTCCCCCTACGCCCGAAGGCCGGCGCCTGGCCCGTGGGGGCTGGTTCAACACGCTGCCTAAAAGGGAAAAGGGTCGCGTGTAAGACTCCGCAGGTAGGGTTTGAAAGCTTAAGGACCTAGCTGCAGATCTTCGGTCGATGATAACGGCCGTCTTCCCAGTGCGTATCGAGCCGACTCAGCACCACATCTTCCGCGCGAGCCGAAGGAGGCTCGGGCGCAGTTGCCGCCTTTTCGACGGCGGCCTTACTTTCCTGCTTCCCGTGTCTCGGGTACAGTTCGCCTCTTCCTAGCGTCGTGCCCGTCAAGCTCCGAGTCGCCGCTCTCTTCTCTTTCCCGCTTTTTCGCCTCGCTTTCCGCCATGATCGTTTCTTCACACCGCCGCTCTCCCTTTCTCTCCCCCTACGCCCGAAGGCCGGCGCCTGGCCCGTGGGGGCTGGTTCAAGACACTGCCTAAAAGGGAAAAGCGTCGCAGGGAGTGTAAGACTCCGCAGGTTGGGTATGAAACCTTAAGGACCTAGCTGCAGATCTTGGGTCGATGATAACGGCCGTCTTCCCGGTGTGTATCGAGCCGACTCAGCACCACATCTTCCGCGCGAGCCGAAGAAGGCTCGGGCGCAGATGCCGCCTTTTCGACGGCGGCCTTACTTTCCTGCTTCTCGGGTACAGTCCGCCTCTTCCTAGCGTGCACGACGAAGGAAAAGCTCGTGTCGACGGAATTGATTCCAACGGTGGCACGATTCTCAGCATTTATTGTGGTTTAGAGGTTCGGTGTTTTAGGGTCTCCGGTTGACCATTGAGGCTGTGAGGCGGGTAGTATGAGGGAAGTAGGTATGATTATACACTTTAACTACGGCCAAGTTGTGAAGTGTTGCGACCGACACGAAGAAGAAACGGGATATTGCCTGTTTCCAATGTCACTGACCTTGAATAGGGAGGGTGGGGTAGGTTGCACGTACGAGGGCAGGTTTTGCTTCACCAGCGGAACTCGCCTGCTTGCCTGCTTGGCAAGTTTGATGCAGTTCGCTGCCGACTAAAAAGAAGAGGAAGGGTGGCGAAAAGGTACGCCAGGTGGGCCTCCGCAAAGCAGCCGCTGGTCCGCACTCAATTGCACTGCACTCCCCAGCGGGAAAAAGAACGCAAGCAGGCGCGGTGGAAGCGCGAAGAGAGCAGGAGAGACGAGCGCAAACGCAGGAGCAGGCAGGTGGTGTCTGTCCGCTGAACACCCGCATCATAACCACTCAACGGATTTGACACGCACTGCACAACACCGGGCGCTAGCATCCGGCGGGTGCAAGGATGGTATAGTCGTAGGAGGTGAAATGAGAGGCATCGGCTCACTCTGTCAAAGGACAATGCTGGCGCAACAAACAGAGAGTGTCCGATGTGACCCCTCAATACCACCCGACGGCTGTCCAATACCGGGCGCTAGCGTCCGGCGGGTGCGAGTGTGGCGTAGTCGTATCTACGGTGAAATGAGAGGCACCGGCTCACGCTGCCAAAGGAAAATACTGACTAGCGTCCGGCAAGGGCAAGCATGACGCAGCCGTATCGGAAGGACGGGAGGCATCGGTTCACTCTGTCAAAAGTCGGGCACCACGGAGCCGAATCCCTGAGCATCTATGAGGGACTGACCCAGCGGCGGGCTGCCCCTACACACAGCAACCATTTATTTTGCAGCGCGCAACCTTCGCGAGCCCCGGATTCGAGTGCTTGAGCTGTTTTTTGCCGGAAAAGAAGAGACCTCTTTTCTTGCTCAGCAGCTCCAAACAGCAGCGACGGGCGGTATGTATCGACGTGGCCGATGCAGGCTATTGATTCGTGAGGCTATTGCAAGCATGGATCCTGGTCACGTCACTGTTCTATCGAACACCTTGAGCAGAATCCACAGCAAGAAGCGCAAGGTGTAGCTAGAAGCCACACCCCGCGAACCCAAGAAGCGCAAGGTGTAGCTCGGTGCCACACCCCGGAAGAAATCCTCACTCTCCGAGATACTTGCTGTTCCTCGCACCACGCTTTTCCCTAACTTCGATTCTCGCTCCCTAGTGGACGTTCGCTTTTTCTTTTTCGGATCGTTTTTGTCTTGATTTCTTTTCTCGTTCGTCACACGGAGGCAGTGATTATACAGAGTTTTCACCCGCGGTCCGTCGTGCATCTTATTGTACCCGTGCCGTGCACAAGTGACTCAGGAACAAGGCCAGCCTACAGGTCCAGGATGGGGACCGGCCCCCCATAGTGCACTGGATGTGAGGACACGGTTGGTACAGACACTTCGGGGTGTGCGGTCGGGAGGGAACATCCTCGGAACAGACTCTCATCATGGACCAAACGGGGTTGGGGCAGGGGATAAGAGACTCCGCTTTTCCTCCCCCCCTTCACCTCGTTCTTTCTTCAGAGTGGACGTTCTTTTTTTCGGATCGGTTCCATCGTATATAATTTCTGATACTCTTCATCCATCCGCAGGCAATGATTCGTACAAGGTTCTCGCTAGCCACAACCTTGGCCAGCCAAAGTTAAAGTGTGCAAACACGTCTGCAGCACATCTTTCACTACCCGACTCCCAGCCTCGATACTCCGCTGTACGTACCCCTGTCACTCGACGAGCCGTGTACGTGGAATACAGTGGTGGAAAGATGGGTCAGACTCCCCCACCTCTCAGCAAAAGCCGTACACCGCGAGAGTAGGAGAAGGGAGAAAGTAGCGCTGAGTTTTCGTTGACCGTACTACCCTGATCCCCACATCCTGGATGTGGTTTCAAGTTGCAAACTAGCAAATAATCACTGATCAGAAGGTCCTACTCGAGCGGTTCAGTTTTCTCACACTTTGCAGGTGGCAAAAAAAAACATAAAAAGACAAGAACTCTCACCACGCGACCTCACGCAGAGCCTCATTCTTTCGACACTTCAGCAGAAAGTACGCCGCTCATATCAAGGCCAGCCAGGCCCTGGTAAGGCTGGCAGACCGATGACACCGCGTGGACAGCCCGCCTTTGTACTCTCGAGCTCGTCATTGAGCGAAAACAATCGGCCTTTGGTAAAGAAGGCGCCCCATACTTCCGGCGATACCAAGGCAACGAAGGTTGGAAAGACACGTGGAGTGGTTTGTTGTTTGGTGCTCGCTACGCGGCGAGGCCAGCCTCAGAAGCTCGAGTTGAAGAGGGTGTGCCCGAGTCACACCCGAAAAGCGGGTGTGCTACAACCAAAACGCGTAAATCCACACCCGAAAAGCGGATGACTGTCACAGTGACACCCGCTTTTTTAACTCCAGCTTCAACTCCAGCTTCTGAGGCTGGACTCTACCGTGTAGTACGGCGGTTGCAAGAAGAACGTGCTTGGAATGGTTGTGCCCAACACCGCACTGGTCCTTCTGCACCGTGTTTTGGTCCTTTGAGCGGGAGATTGCAAGAGCGTGCTTGGAATGGATATATGCTCAACACCGCACGGGTCCCGTCTGCGCCGTGTTTCGGGGGGGAGAGGGGGTTACCAGTGTGTGATGGAGGTCAGTAGTCTTTTTCTTTTACTATTCGTCTGCCCAAAAACCATCGTAGCTCCCACCTTTGTGGAGGAGCGCGGAAGGGGATGGTGGATTGGAAACCAGGGGGGTCTGAGTTTCAGCCTACACGGGCGGAGGACGGAGGGGGAAGGGGAAGAACTGGGAAAAGTCTCTGAGGAAACTCTTCATTCCAGAGTTCCCCGTCGTGGAGTCATCAAAACTCCTGAATTGCAGAGCGCCTCCAGGGCGCAGAAGTCTTTCTGCGCCTGGAGACTCACTCTTCGTAAGCAAGGCTTCATGGCAAGTGCACATGAAGCGGCAGGTGGACGGTTGGCAACCAAATCTCAGACAGAGACGACGGAGAGAGTGCAGGGACCACCTCTCCCGGGAGCTTCCGGCCTCTTCACTTCTCCTCGTACTTCTCCGGCTGGCGGAAGTCGTTTCGGAGGGCGCGGATTGCAAGCTTGGAATGGACTTGTGCTCAACACCGCACTGCTCCCATCTTTCGGTCCTTTAAGCTCCGAAACATAAGGCGGACCATCACCGCAGTATTAGGAAAGGACGCAAGCGTGAAGACGATGATGCGAATGAGTTCAAGAGGGCGAGGCACGACACGGTACGAACGAAGAGGCACCCGAGTGGCTAATACAGAACACCGCCTCATAGTCTCTGCATTCTAACTCCAGAACCTTCGCGGTATGTCACGGTCTATCAATAGGCTGGACCGGCTTGCAGAACGGAAGCACTTGGTCACGCGCACGTGGTAGCTCTGTGTCCGGTTACTTCACCCGCACCTAGACGCCACAGCACGTCGATCGGCTTGTGCGTTGCTGCGTTTGCATTAGCTGTGATTGTTTTGGTAGCTTTGATGACTGTAAAAGCCTGCCAGGGGTGCGAGGTCTTCCCCAACCGGCAGGCCATCGGCAGACAATACTGTGTCCGCGAACTCACGAAACTCGGTGCAACGAAAGTCAGTGCCAAAAGATCCACCGGGGCCGCCCGGTGCTTACTTTCGCCGGAGGCAAGTACTTACGCCGGCACTAAACCGAGATTTACTTCTTCTTCGTCTCGGAATGCAGACCACTCCAAATTAAGAGAGAGAGAGAACTCAGAAAAGGTGTGGGCCTCCACCGTCAGGTGGGCAGGCTAGGTTCGGGGTGGCTCCCTGGGAGGGACAGGGGCGGGGTTGTCACGCCTTAGCAGTCCCAGGGCCTCTCCCTCCCACCTATATGTGTTCTCGCTGTCATCGCTACCGCGCCGACAATTCCGAGAGAGAGAGAGAGAGTGACGAGTAAGAGTGCAGGGACCACCTCTCAAGGAGTTTCCTGTCTCCTCACTTTCCGTCCACCCAGTTAGAACTCATCAGTGGGTCTTTTGGATGGGAACTTCAGTCCTGTTCCAGTGCGAACACAACTTCTTTGGTTCCATTGTTTTCATCCCTTCGTTGGGGGCTTTAACAAGAAAGGGGGGGAAGGGGTTGGCGGACGTTTATGCAGTCAGCTGAGGTCTCGTCTACCGGCGATTCATCAGCCGATATTTTGGAGATGCAGTTGACGAGCGACAGGAACGCGTCTTCGACGTTGGTGCCCTCCAATGCGGAGACCTCGGCGTAGCCGACGAAGCCGCTCTGCTCGACGATCGCCGACAGGGAGTCTCTGTCCACACCACCAGTGCCGGGGGTCTTCAAATCGCACTTGTTCGCAACCAAAAGGCAAGGGATCGGCGCACCGTGCGGCAGCTGCACCTTCGAGTCGATGTCCGCCTTCCACCTCATGCTGTTGACGAGCGACGTTTCGTTCATCGCGTCGCAGACGACCACAGCTCCCACGGCCGATTTATAGTACACTCTGGTCATCTGCCCCCACATCTCCTGCCCGGCGATGTCCCACAACTGCGCTTGGATCTCGCTGTTCCCGATCCGCAGCGCTCGGCTGTTGAAGTCGACGCCGATCGTCTGCTGGTAGTTCCCCGCAAAAACATCGTCGCAGTACCGCTTGACGAGGCTAGTCTTTCCCACGCCGGGGTCACCGACGACCAAGACCTTGTACAGGTAGCTTTTCGTTTCTTCTTCGGCCCCCGCAAGAGGGTCCCTCACCATTTTCCCGCTTTCCCCGCTCCCCCTCTCTCTTCCTCTACGGGGCACACGCCGCCCCCCTTGGGGACTCTCTATTCCCCGCTGCCAATACCAGGGCCGGGGGGTGCGCGCGTTCGGGGCTGTGCCAGATCTGCCTCAACTTCCGGCTGCCGCTCTAGCCTTCCCTCCCCTCCCCAATATTTGGTCTGCCGGTTTAAAGATACTTATGTACATTTCACTTCCGAAACGAACGTGCTCCCTTCTATCCCACTTTTTTCAAACAGATCTCTGTGCCCTTAAAACCCAAACTGGATAGAAAGGCACACGTCCAGGATGTTGGGCAAACAATTTCTTTGGACTTTTGACAGGGAGTGCGCTTGGCCATGATTTTTGGCAAACCCTTCGAATTTCGTTGTCGATTCTTCATATTTCTGCCAGTTTTTAGAGTGAAAGCCTTGGCAAGTATTCGCCAGATTTCCAGATTTTCTTGCCATTACTTTCGCAGACTTTTAGGGGAGCCCAAGCAAGGCAAGCTACAATGGGGCAATTTGGGACAAAAATTGTTATTAGGGCTTTTTTACCGCGTTTCAGCTGGAAAACTCATGCAAAACCCCCAAAAAACACTACTGTGGAGTAGCTAGGGTGGTACGAAGTTCAGCTCTCGGATCGAACACCTTCTCAAAGAATTTCCTGCTCGGCACAGTGTCCCCTGGGCAATTACCATGGAAAAAGGGGAATTTCACAGGAAAGTAGATCTAATCGCGCATTCGAGGGAGATGCTTCATGCAAAACCCCCCAGAAAATACGACTGTGGAGTAGTTAGGGTGGTACGAAAGTGGTTCAGCCCTCGGATCGAACATCTTCTCAAAAATCTCCTGCTCGGCACAGTGTCCCCTAGGCAATTACCATGGAAAAAAGGGAACTTCTCAGGAAAGTAGATCTAATCGCGCATTCGAGAGATGCTAGACCAAATTTTCGGAGAAACGAAACGAAGTTGGCTATTTGAGGAATATGGAACTGGAATTCTGGAGAAAATGGCTTTTTTTCCGCAGTTTCTTTTTGCCGGCTTGCTAAATAATGGTTTCCATGCCGTACAAGGAAGACCAAGCCAGCCGTTTCCTGTGTCACATCGTTTTCCGGATGCCTCGATAAGTAGCATGCCATGCAAGACGAGCCGGCTCTTTCGCAAACCACCAAAAGCCAAGGGACAGAACAGGGCACGTTTTCAAAGGGGCTTCCCCGGCGTAGTTCGCTTCCTCCTCGGTAAGGGGGAGGACGCTTCTTCTTTTCTTTTGCTTCGCCCCGAGACTGCTCGTTCTTTGCCATCATGGTTCGAACTTCTTCTTCGAGCTCTCCAAAGTGAGGACTCAGCAACTCTACCAGGACATCCTTCTTCGAACGTTGAGTTGGCGGAGCTGCTTCACACACTTTGGCTAACTCCAAGAGCTGGCTCAGATACAAGGACTCGAGGGCACTAATTTGAGACTCTTCTTTTGTCACTGTATCATGCTCTTCGGCAAAGTCGTGTTTGCGATCTTCCGAGCTATCCCACCCTCTAGATGGTGCCTTTTGTGCAATTTCCTGAGCTACCACCCTCTTGGACGCGCTTTTTGAAATTTTCCGAGCAATCCCACCCTATACAACGCGCTTTTTGCAACTTCCTGAGCTATCCCACCCTCTAGATGGTGCCATTTGCAACTTCCTGAGCTATCCCACCCTCAAGGACACGCTTTTTGCAATTTTCCGAGCTATCCCACCCTCTACAACGCGCTTCTTGCAGGTTCCCGAGCTATCCCACCCTCTGGAACGCGTTTTTTGCAATTTCCCGAGCTATCCCACCCTCCAGGTGACGATTCTTGCGATTTCCTGAGCTATCCCACCCTCTACAACGCGCTTTTTGCAACTTCTGAGTTATCCCACCCTCAACAATGCGTTTTTTGCGATTTCCCGAGCTATCCCACCCTCTACAACGCGCTTTTTGCAACTTCTTGAGCTATCCCACCCTCAACAATGCGTTTTTTGCGAATTCTTGAGCTATCCCACCCTCTACATGGGGTGGTCATGGTCATCGGGTCGACGGGGAGAATCACAAAAATCAATCCAAATCTCAAAAAATCAAGAAAAGTCACATGATATCACATAAGGTCAATCCAAATCAGAAAATAACGCAGAGGATCACAAAGCAACGCAAAATGCAGGATTCCTTCAAACCTGGCTACCCTGCTGTATCTATCACCTGTCAGTTGTGGCTTACCACGTTGTGACGTTGCAAGAAGTGTAGACTGCTCACGCAGCAGGCATAGTGGGCGTGCAGAAACGCAACTTTCTGGGCACGAGACGACATGACTGGGGCGTCTATGCGTATGGAAGGCTGAACTCTTCGCATTCCTTCGGGCACATCGGCCTTGGCGAAGTAGTAGCGCAAGTCAGACAAAGAGGAAGGGGTAAGATAAGCGGCACGAAACTCTCGAATTCTTGACTAGCCGGACAGATCGCGGATTTTCTTCTTTCAGTAGATGAGGGAAGACACAGGAGGGGACGACAGAGTAAACACGAAGAAAGCGCGACTACGGCGGGCGGAAGTCGCTACGTCGGAGGCGCGGCGCGAACCGCGGCCCTGTCACAGAGGATGACTGCGCCGATAGTGCCGCAATCGGAGGCGTTCTGGCTGGCAGGCTGACGGCTGGTTCAATCAAACCCGAAATTAGTACTCGGAGGAAAAGTCGTAGTTTAGTGTTCGGGGCAGATTTTCCCAGGTTTACTCTCCCTTTAGCCCCTTTCACCCAAAAAAGACTTGATGCTAGCATCGGACCGGACAAAAGTTGGACCGCACGACGACAAACCAATTGGACCATTTTGTCCGGCCCACCTTATTTCCGCCCGGGCACGTTTCCACTTAGTCGGGGTTGGGCCGAGGGGCTCAGGTGAAAATAAGAAATGTCTCTTGCCAAATGGGTAGTCGAACGCGAGAGATGCGAAGCACTCGAACAAGCCGTGGCAGGAAACGGCGCGGTGACAAAGAAGCAGGCGTTGGCGATCCAAGCAGAAGTGCGCGACAAGAACAAGGCAAAGGGCACTTCGCCACGGCAAGAAGGGGGTGGAGTGGTGCGAAACCGACAAGGAAAAGATCGTGAAGTACGTAAGGGTGTACGGCTTGAACGGTGCAATCAGGCAGTGGTCAGCGGACGGGAACGAGAGACCGCTGTCCAAAGGAGGCGCGAAGCGGTTTTATGACGATTCTGTCAAACTCGATGACGGGAAGACAGTGGCGGGAAAAAAGGGGCCGTCCGGCCCTGTTGTCAGAAAAGCAGCTGTTCAGGCTGCTTACTGTTGCCCGGGTGACTGGCGCTGTGACTACGTCCTTCGTCAGCAACTCAGCATGAGGAATAGTGAAGGCGTCTGCTGAACCGGAGTGCTTAGAAAGTGCAAACACTCTGTCGGTAGACTGGGCTCATACTTTTTCCTTCACTGTCAGCCAACCTCGATCCACCTCGTTTACACTCTGCATTTTTGCGTTTGCTCTACCAAAGCAATGGGCCCTCGGCACGACAACCACAACCGATCGCGATCAAGCACTTTCGCTTGTGATTACCTACCACAGGGCCATGGCTACCAATGGTTGGTGCTTGATGGGACACGGCGGGGTACGCAGTGCCGCGCAGTGTTCTAGAACACCGGTGGCGGGCTCATGCGCGACGATATCAAACTACGGAGGTGAAGCGAGTGCTGTTCAGTGGCCAGCCGCGAGATTTCAATAAGTACACAGGACCCCCCGATAAAGTTGGACCGCGAGAGCTCAAAATAGGTGAGTTGGCGTTTTGTCCGGTCCAACTTATTTCTGTTTACGGTATCTGCTACTTGCGGATGCTGGTTCCTTTGCTCGTCTGCTGAGTGGCCGGCGACTTCTGTCTTTTGCCATAGCATGCAACAAGTTATTCGCCCCTTTCATCACATCGAGATCTCGCCGGTTCATCACCGAGCATGTCCCGCACGAGTTGCCGCTCACTGCAGAAGTCCCCTGGCGCGGAAGCAGCTGCAGCAAACTGCGCAGCAACGAAAAGCCAAAAGTTCCTCGATGTCTGAGGACAACTCGGCTCAAAAACTGTGACGCGACGGGCCCGTCGCATGAGCCCGTCGGTGAACATGTAGGAATCGCATTGGTCCATTCATGCGCGTCTTTAATTAGAAGACGAGGCATTTGGCTACCTTAAGAGAGTCATAGACTAGATGAGGCTCAAAACGTGGTTCACGCGGTCTGCAAAAAACTTTTGCAGCGCAGGCACAGACTTACCTCGTGCGCCACTGACAGCAATCCACGACAAAGCCCATTCAAACATGCGCTTGTCCCCGACAACACGCGTGAGCGCGTAGGCTGCAGCCGTCAGTCCACCGAACCGAATGCCGCTCACTTTCTCCCAGAACAAGGAACCTTGCAGAACAACGGACTTTTTACGCAGCCACTGCGTGAAAGCCGCGTTGTCGTGGACGTAGCCGGACAGCTGCTTTAGCTTTGAAGCGAAGTCGCTGTCGCTGCCCCTGTCTACCTCCGTACCGCACCCCAGCCCTGTAGAGCGGGTATGACATGTTTTTGCCGGTCTTGGCATCGGTCCAAGTAGCAGTACTGCGGTACCCGCTTTTGCTCCAGCTCAGAGGAGTGGCAGCTGTTTCCAGTCCAAGAACTGCCGTTCCGACAAGGCGGGAGAAGAGCGCGTCTCGCAGGTACAGCTCTCGCAGGCAGAGAGCTCGTGCGGTGTGCCGCGTCAGGCTTTGTATTCTTATCGGGATACCTTCGTCTGCGCATTCCTGCGCCAAATAATCTGCTGCGCGTACAGCTTGTCGTGTGCTGAGGGGACATGCACTGAGGAGACTCCGACCGAGAACGTCTGCAGGAAAGGGGACAACGGGAATCGTAGATGCTGAAGCTGCACGAGAGTGCACAGGGTCCTGCAATACGACGCGGCTGAAGCAGGAGAAGGGAATACCGGATCCCAACAATACCCACTCGTCACCGTTGTAACCGAATACAGTCCCAGAAGAAAGCTCCATCCCCAACAATTCGAGCTTGGAGAACAGATCTGCCAAATCCATGCACCCCACACTCATCTGGATACCGTTGCACGTGACCGCGACGTGCGTAACCGGTTCGGCAGGGCTGCGACATTAGCTGGGTCCATGGTGCTGAAATCATCCTCTTTTTTCCAAAAGTGGTTGTGGTAACACTCTCTAAAAAAAACTGGCCACAGGTAAACCGCTAAAACAGGTGCACTACAGCATCTGCCTGCTGACGACCTCACAGAAAATCGTTCTAGATCACAAGAAATCAGTAAAAATCACAAAGAAATCGTTCTAAATCACAAAAAATCAACAAAAATCACACGGAATCCCAACAGATCACATGACAGCCCATGATAATTTGTGATCCTCCCCGTCGACCCGATGACCATGGCCACCCCACTACAACGCGTTTTTTTGCGATTTCCCGAGCTATCCCACCCCCCAGATGACGACTTTTGCGATTTCCTGAGCTATCCCACCCTCTACAACGCGCTAATCACAATTTCTAACCCACCCTCTAGATGGCGCGTTTTGCAGTTTCCTGAGCTATCCCACCTTCCACACCGCATTATTTGCAAACTCTTGAGATAGACTGGCACCACCATAAGTGGATTTTTGGATGGTGAAAGAGGTCGCCAAAATGCACGAGCTGTCCAAAATATGGCATTACACCTAGAAATGTGAAAACGGGTTTTTGCCTAGAGGCTTTTCGTGTTATTTTGCAAATGCTTTGAGCTATCTTCGTGTCTGTGCTTTCAGTCGTCTTCTTATCCATGGTTAAGTGCGCAAATGGTGTCAGCCGAAGCTGGTAAAGCTTCGGCGCCGCCCACGTTATGTTTGTTTAGCACTGAGTTCTTTTAAGTACATGAACCACATGGATTAGCATGCACTAGCGGCTGCCAAACATCCCGTGACACCGCGCAAGGTGGTAAAACGCTCGTTTGTTTTCTTTTCAAATGCTTTTGATGGGGCATGCAGGCCTGATATGCAAAAAACCCCACACCTTCCTTTGTTTTGTGCGATTTGACCTGTACGCGTTCAGGTTAAACCGCTGCCAACGTTCCTTTTTAGCTGGAACAAGTATGCTCACTAAGGTGGTTACTGGTTATCGCAAAAAAGGAACAGGCACCGGAGCACGAGCGGCCCCTAATTGTTCCCCCCTCCCTCCCTCAAAAGGAAAGGTAAATATTTGTATCCGAGAAAAGACTGTTTCAAAACGTTGACTGCTACCGTGGTAGCTGTATGCCACGCGGAGAAAGAATCAACCCTGCTCGACGAGGGCTCGACAAAGCGGTCTGTTGATCGTCAGCACTAAACATCAATCCAGTCTCGTGAACTGGTCAGCTGCATTTAGCTCTGAAGGGACGTATAGGACGTCCAGGCGGCTACTGGAGACGGAGAGTACCCAGTTTATCACCGTGATCCAGCGCATGGCCTCCAGTCGAAGGGTGTATCCACGGCGCACGCACCCTATCACAGCTTTGTTGTCGCAGAGGAGCTTGATGCGGGTGTTGGTGCTGCACCGCACTGCATAGCAGACAGCCCGAACTACTGCGTATAACTCCTTCAAGAAAATGTCACCGTCCATCAGCTCCTCGGGAAAGGGCCCGTAGGCGAACTGACCCTCAGTGACGAATGCCCACGCTGACATGCTGGCATCGCTTACCATGTCACGGGAGTTGGAGTATGACGGTAAGGACCAACACCGCCAAGCATTATCCTGCAGCTCGTTAAATTGACTCACGAGGCCCTCCCTCACCGACGGCGGACAAGTGGATACTGAGTCCCAAAACGAATTGTCGTATGAAGAACTTCCCGAGGCCAGGTCCGACATCCACCGCAAAAGAGTGAGAACCTCATGAAGCGGGAAAGCCATCACGTGTCGACGCCACAACAGCGAGCCGGTGAGCTTCCACCATATACGCACGGGCGCCTCCTGCAATGCAACAATCTGCGCCATGAGGGGCGTAACCTTCGTTACCCATGCGGGGTCAATACGCCACCTCTTAGCAATCAGGTCAAAATCCAACCCCAGCAGAGTCGCTCTCTGTACCGGCCCAGAGGATCGGCCGATCGTAAAACCGTACTTTGATACCAACGCCATGAATCGAGCCGATGCCTCAACAACACTCGCCTCTGTATCCCCAGCAAAGAACACGTTGTCAATCCACGCCAAGACATCAACGTCCAGACCCTGGACTGAGTTCCTTCCCAGCGCCAGTGAAACCGCCTGAGCCGCCTGCGGTGCGCCCCGATATCCCATGGGGAGACGTGTCATCCAGAGTAGCCGTGTGTCAATTCTGAAACAGAAATACTTCCTCACCTCTGGTGGCAGAGAGAACTGGAAAAAGAACGACCGGAAGTCGAATTCTGTAACCCACTTCCGGGACAAAACGGTCGTAACTACTGTAGCGTAACTCGGCAGATCGCAGGATGGCAGAGGCACGTGCGCCGTAGCTCGATTGAGCGACTGACAGCTCAGGATGAAGCGCAGCTGGCCTGGATCCCGCTTGTCGACAGTGAAAGCCCCATGGAACCAGCGCGATGAAGCCGCCTTGGGAATGGGCTCAACAATCTCCAACTCCATCAAGCGTTCAAAGTGAGGCTTCATCCGCACATTTCTCGGTCCGGGACCGACTACACCCACACCGGGTTGGAGACTGCTCTGTATGAACCCAGGATCTAGCAACCACTTCATGTTAACCCAAAGAGCGGGGAAGTCGCGCAGCAGAGCCTCATGAACGAACGTCGGTGCCGTAGCAGCAATCTCGCCCTCGGACGACGCCTTTGTTACCCGCTTGCCACTGCTGGCATCAAGCCACCCGGAGGCGTAATCGTAGCCCTGAAGGACCTTATCCAGATGGCGAGGCCACAGGCCAGGTCTAGGCGGGACATCGGCTAAGTGGCTCGAGTTCACTCGGCCTGCAGGGCAGCCGTGCCCGAAATCGTTTCCTGAACTGGCAGCCAGAGATGATGGGGAGTGTAACGACGGGTGGTGCGGGGGTTCAGATGCCGACCCACGTTCATCGCCGACCGCTCGCCTTCCACCTGGGCCACCCGGGTCAGAGCCGCATGCCTGACTCGGGGCGTACCGGCGCTCGGTCATGCTCGAGATGACCCAGTTCGAGGATCGTCGGTCTCGCGACGCCGGGAGGACGCCTACGAAGGAGGAGATCCTGCGTGTGGTCTCCCGCGAAAGCGGCGTGCTCTCGATGGCGCTGCGGCTCCAGTGGTCCACAGCGTGCCGGTTCGTGGACTTGCAACGACTGAAGTTAGACCACATGTGGTCTGTGGGAGCGAACCAGGTCATGATCCTGTTCGTTGGAGGGAAGACAGATCCTACCTCGAGAGGACAGGGTCGGCTAATTCCCCGGAGGGGTCCCTTCCTGACGAATTTCTGGCAGTGGATTGCGCTCCAAACCCAGGTCTTGGGCACGAAGGAATGGGTGTTCCCCGGCCTGTCGCGACAGGCGTACAACAACTTTCTCCAGGAGAGGTTGGGGGTGCCCTCACATCGAGTCGTACATCGTCTGTAGAAGGGCCTGGCGGTCCTTCCGCAACCGATCTTGATCGGAGACGGCAACATCCTGTTTGCGAGGTCGGGCCTCGACCATCGCTTCCTTCCAGAGGCCTTCTGGGAGTGCCGATCCGCCCTCCGCGGTTCAATTCCTCGGCCTCTTGGCGGGAGGAAGCCTCTCCCTGCTCTCCTTTTTTGCGAGCTCCGCGAGGAGCTTGTTTCCTAGGACTAAAGCCGTCCTCGAGAAAAGTTCGTGCTCCATAGGGGCAAAGCGTGTTTCCCACGCCACCTGGTACTCTAACCCGCAGCCGCAGCCCTCCGAGGCGTACCACCAACTGGTGCAAGACCCGGAGCACAGTGGGAGAACCATCGGCCATACCGAGCAGGGCCCCCAAGGTGCTAAAGTGGACTCGGCGTTCATGATCCATGGCGGTGGCCTTCTCGTGCGGACTTTCCGGTATCTCGCTATACCCGTACCGCTGCTTCACCTCTGTAAGCACTAGCTGCCTCCCTTGTGGAGTAGCTAAGTAACCCAACCAAGTAATGACTCGGCGAGGGTCGATGGGGTCCGAGGGCACGGCGGGCTCCAACAGGAGACGGTTCTGCAGGCGGACTTGCTCGGCCAAGGCGAGAACCGCCGTCTTCACAGGTCCCTCCTCGAGGGCTGTAAACCCCCGGGGCGGGAAACTCGGCTGGATCATGATCCTCGGGTTGCTTCTTTCTTTCCTCTTGTAGGTTAGCGCCCGTTTGGTGTATTGACACCAGACAAGCTGGACAAATCCAGCCGTCCTCCGCCAACCCTTCGACGACTCGCACAGCCATCTCTTTAGGCAAGCTGGCTTTCAAGCAGGTCTCGTTACCCCTCTTTCCGCAGCGGGCGCAGAACGCGCCTTTGACGTGGACTCGGCCGCAATCCATGCAGCAGTCGACGTCCTCGTCAGCAGGCACCCATCCTTCAGGTGCGATGAGGATGGGCACCGGAGCCCAGTCGAACGTCTTCAGGTCCACGGACGTTTTAAATATGTTTCGGCACGAGCGCCCAATTTTGTATGAGCCAATTCACCCACCCCCTGATCGAGCGTAATCGAGTGTAATATTTTGGGTTAAAATGCAAAGAATCTGTGGCGATAATCTGCATCGCCGACGGCGCGGTTATCTCTTCGCACGTGAAGTGTCATGCTTTCACCTCTTTAGCTCGTCTTGATCGTCGCGCTCAGGCGCGCGTTTGGTGCTTCGCTTCTTCTTCGATTGCTCGTCGAGGTTCATCGGTTGCGCGTCGATTTCTGCTTTTTCTCGGCGCCTGGGCGATGGTCGTGGCGCATCGACGCGTCCTTTGCGTCTTTTCGGTACCGGCTCCGCCGCGGAGTCCGATTGCCGCTTCTTCGCTGGCGTTGATGCCGTCTTCCCGACCTTCGTTGCTGATGTCGGCGTTGATGTTGCGGGCTCTCGCTCGCCTTCCGCTGCTTCCCGCAGAATGAACACTACGTTCTCACGCTTCGCCTGTCTCGGCGCCGGCGCGGGGCCCTCCAGCTCCGCCTTCCTCTTCTTCGATGCTGCTTCTTCTCCTCTCTTCTCCTCATAACTCCTCGCCACGGCCGCCAGGTGGTGACCCTTCCGACAGCACAGTTTCGGCCTTCGACTCCGCAAGTCCGCGAGCCGGCTGCAGTGCGCACACGTCGGCATGCCATGATCAAGGCACCGGTGGTGTCCGTTGCGGCAGCACTCCGCGATCGTCGTGCACGTCGCGCATTGCGTCAGGCGGTGTTGCGCGCAGAACTTCACCGCAAGGCCGTCGTCTTCCTTGTGGTGGGCCTTACAGCACCACGCCACCGACTTGCCCTGGCGCTTGCACCCGTCGCATTTCACCTTCTGGTGCTCGTGGCTCACCCGCTCACCCCACTTTTCGTGTCGGGGAACCCCTAGTGTAATATAGTGTAATCGAGTGTAGTAGAGTGTAGTAGAGTGTAGTCCAGCGTTGTAGAGTGTGATCGAAATTGACACTAGTATTTTGGGTTCGACCACTGGTGGACCCCTGGCTGGCCCATGAGCGACCATGTTGACCACTGTCTGGCCCAAGAAGTGCCAAGCACAAGTATACGAGGGACGGAAACCGCAGGTGTGGGCCTTCACCGTGGTGGAGCCAGGCTAGATTCGGGGTGGCGCCCTGGGAGGGACAGGGACGGGGGTAGTCACGCCTTAGTCCCAGGGCCTCTCCCCACCCATCTGTATGTGTTCTCCTGGTCATCGCTACCGCGCTGACCTTTCCCTCAAAGCCCGCTGCCCACTGCCCTACAAGAGACATGCTTTGCACTCTCTGAATGCCCATTGACTGTGCTCCGCTTCAGCCGACTGCTTTGGAAGAGGTACTGTGCTCCGTTTGGTGCCGACTGCCCTGCCAGAGACGTGCTTGCAGACAGAGGTCGGCCGCCGCTACTTTGGTTTTCTCTCGCGTCTTCCCAGCTCCGCCACCTTCCCAGAGGCTTGGGGAGAGCCACGTGCTCCGGCTGTAAGGGACGAGACCGAGGTGCGACGCTGGCCCCGGTCGCAATCTGTATGTGCCGGCCCGGCCCGATTAGGCCTTTGGAGTACCGCGTGAATGGCGCGATTGGGCCCACGCGCATGCAGCCTGTCTGCTCGCAGTCACGCCGGCCGGCCCGCAACCGCAACCACATTCGCTTGTGCCCACACACCAGCTCTTCTTATCGAGCTAGCGATCCAGCTAAGGAGCACAACCGAGGATCCGAGGCGGAATCATGCCCCACAGTGGCCGCACGAGAGCAGACAGCGATGAAGGCCGCAGGGACAGGGTGTGTCAGCCACAATAACGGCAGGTTCCTCCCGCAGACGCACTACCCATCGGAATGTGACAGCGCAAGTAGGCTCGATGGAAGCACGAAGTGAAGCAGGATAGACGAGCTACGGAGACGAGACGAGTCGTGTACCAGGGGCAGGCCGGGACGATGAACCGCATGAAGCCGAAGAAAAAGTTCAAGAACGAAGCAACACCACAAGCCGCGTGCAGCCAAGCAGACCTCCCGGAACCTACGTGGGCAGTAACGAGGAGCCAACAGATGAGTGTCCACTGAACCCCCTTGTCAATACCCCCAACGACTATGGCACGAATTGCGCAATGCCAGACGGTAGCGTCTGACAATGGCATGCGTGACATTGCAGTGCCTAAAGGTGAGATTAGCCTCCGTTTTCAACCGCCTTGTTGTCGCCAGGGAGATCGAACCCACAAACAGAAACTTGACATCTTCGAGGACAGGGTGTCTGCCAAGCGCTTGCCCTATCGCCTGGAACTGCCCCGCAGGGAATGCCAAAAGGCTCGAGTATTAGCTGCGCTAAATTGCAAAGGTTGCTAATACGGGAAAACGGGTACCCGAGCCCCTATGCACTCGACAACCTGCCCTGCTTCCAAGTCAGTTCGAACTTCCTCGTCCCCTGCTGCACTGCCTGGCTACATCCTTTTTTCAGACGAATATGCTTCTTTTTGTTCGATATTCGATGATCGTGCTATCTGCATCTTTAGCCCCAGAAGAAGGCTCGATAATAGACACGTTGCATCGGCTAATCAGGATTGGCTGAGTGCTGTGGGTTTAATCAATTGTTACAGTACCCCCCCAATTCACCAAAAGCTGATCGATTGTAATCGATCGTAATCGAGTGTAATCGAGTGTAGTCGACGCGTAATCGAGTGTATTCGAGCTCAAGTCGCTTTCAGGGGGGGTAGGTGAATTGGCTCATTTGTTTGTGCGATTAGACCTGTACGCGTTCAGGTTAAAAACCGCTGCCAACGTTCCTTTTTAGCTGTAACAAGTATGCTCACTAAGGTGGTTACTGGTTATCGCAAAAATGATGTTTTCGGGAGGAAGGTGTGGGTTTTTAGCTCAAAACCCATGATTGCGAAAATCTCAAAAAAATGGTATCTGGGCAAAAAAAACGGTAAGTTCATTTCCCCAGTAAACCGTCCATGAAAAGTACGATGTTCATCTGGAGGCTCGAAAATCAGCCAATCTGGGGAGGAAAAATGTGGGGCAACATCCGGGGAACATGTATAAAGGCAACAAAGTTTTCCGCGGCACGAAAAGCTTGAGCAACCACCTCTTATAATTTTGTCCCAAAAAAAAGGGGGTACGTGGGCCCCCCTACAGACTTTTCAGGTTTTTGCCAACGATTACCTTACAGGAAGAACTGTACGTTCATGGGTTCCACAATGACTGTTGGCCTTCGAACTGTGAACCCATCATCACTCCGTGACAGGTAAAGAATGGGGTCAGAAAAAACGGGCTCGTCTTTCGTCGGATGGTGATGATGATGCACTCTGTTTACGCAGGAAAATTTGCCGTGCCAGTCAGTTTGATTCATCTGTGCCTGATAGCAACGTTTTAGATCTGCGGGCCCTACCATGTGGGCTTTGTTGAGCGTCCTCGTGCTTTGCAACTCCTGCAGGTCGCAACTAGCCGAAAAGACTACGTCTCACACATCGTATGTGACTAGGCGCAGTGGAAACGAACCAGGAGGAAGTAAACTTTTCGAGGTCTGCGTGTTCAAAGTTCTGATGTTCTCAGAAAGAGCTCTCAATCTGTACTACGGAGCACTGCAGCTGTTTTCCTCCTTCAAAGAAGTGCGTAGGTTTCTTGAAGCGTGACTTTCTTTCTACCGCGCCTAGTTGATGATCAGATCGCCGTCCCAACTACTTCTGCTGTGAAAGCTTTCAACTTCTCTTAGGGCGTACCTGTCAGAACCAGCGTTCCTCATGCACATACGTCTCCTTCGTCTTTCAGGCTGGGCTCGAAGTCTATTTGGTTCAGTGCACTCGCAGTTCTTCTATGTCCGACTGGCAATACCTTTGCTTGACAACTGGCACGCTTGAGATTCTCATGTACAAACAACAACGTTGCAGGCGCTGACTACTGCTCTATGAAAAAACACTCGTACTAATTCGATGATAGACATCAGGGTCGTTGAGGGACCGCGAAGTCGGTGCCGAAAACTGGAAAAGAAGTGCTGTGCCGAGAGAGAGAAGTTGTCACGCCATAGCAGTCCCAGGGCCTCTCCCCACCCATCTATACGTGTTCTCGCTGCCATCGCTACCGCGCTGACAATTAGAGAGAGAGAGTGAGAGTGAGAGAGGGAGAGAGAGTGTAAAAGGGAGCGGCTGGAATCCATCCAATCTTGCACCCATAAATGCGGACGTGTCGAACAGGTGCGCTTACTGTGTTGGCTTAAGTTGTCACTGTTGTATCAGAAAAGCATTGGGTGGGCGCCTGGCGTTTCTTCTTCCCGGCATCGCCTGGCCCGAGTTGTGCGCAGTTGTTCCCCACGCGTGCCTTGGCGTTGAGTGCCAAGAGCTGAGGGGTTGACTATTTCTTTGTTCTAGGTTTCCATCATTGTTTTCCTTGTGCGATTCTCACACTTTTGTATTCGTCCATCGTTTTGTTTTCGTTGGGTTTGAGTGTAAGTGGCGTAGTGGGGACCTTCTTAACGTGGTGCCTCCCTTCACAAAAGCACGACCACGCTGCGTGTGTGGGATTGGGGGAGGGGGAGGGCGCTTAAGTATAACCGGACGCGTTTACGCTACGATGCAGACTGCCTGTGGAAATGTGTGTTCGTGCCAGTAAGAATGGTGGCAGGGTTGCAGCGTGCTGTCAACCGGTCACCTCGTTTGTTTCCGCGTTCCGTGCTCCGTGTCATCTACGTACGTGACGCCGTGATGCTTTGTTAGGAAAATCGGTGCCCGCTTGCAGGCTCACGGCTCTAATGCAGTAGTCCTCGAGACGCTCTTCAAGGCAGCAAGTACGTATACCTAGTGCAGTAGTCCTCGAGACGCTCTTCAAGGCAGCAAGTACGTATACCATCTCGGGTAGATCAGGTGTAGGCAGACCATTGGCACAGTCGACAGGTTCCACGACACCATGCCGCCATGGCTTCCGATGGGACAATCCTTCAACGCGCGTTTTCAATGGCGGAAACAATCCCGTCCTCCCTCGCCCCCCGTCATCTCGTCTGCGTGGCCCTTTCGCACGGCCACTCCATTCCCGGGGGAGCGGTTCCCTTTCCCGATGATGAATTATGACTGAGGCGATCATCGAAAACGCCGAAACATTTCTGCCGAATGCTGGGGCTATGTGCCAAGGCGTAGCTCGGCATTAATGAAGCTGCTAGTGACATGCGGGGCTAATAAACTGTGACTACTACGTGTGCTGGATATGAAAGCTGAGCAGGGTTCGAGTGCACGTTATGTAAGAAAGCGTAATGTAAGAAAGCTGGAGGGGGCTGTGCGTCTGTGCGATAAAAGCGTCTGCGTCTCTGAAAACTGAGAAACCAACCTGACAGAGAGTAGTGTGCTGCAGGCGTGAGTTCAAAGCGTGTGTTATTATGAAAGCAGGAGGCTAAGAGTCTTGAGGCTATGAGTCTATGAGCTGCAACCTCTTGTGAGCCACTGCGTGTGCTGCTACGAAAGCTGGTGCTGGTGTCTATTGGGTATGAGCTGCGATGAACGAAAGCCCATTGTCGCTACGTCTTTACGACCAATGGCCTGTGACTTCATACGCGCGTGTCTTTGCACGTTGGAAATGTGTTCCTGTGGTTGCAACTGGGAAGGCTGTGGCTTCGTGGCTTGGCTTCGCGTGTGCAACGAACCACGGCTACTGAGATCGCCCGCACCACCGTAAAGCGTGAGGATTTGTGTGTCCGCGGCGTCTAGCTTGCGCCGCTTATTGGAAGCTTTAGGTGTATGTATGAAAGCTGAGGAGGGGCGGAGGGATTGGCGAATAGACCAGTGTGCGGGATACGTGCGATGGGGACATTGAAACATAGTTTTGAATCCCTGCTTAAGAAGGTGAAAAAAAAGAAGTGAAAGGGAGCGGTGGGTATGAAAGAAAGGTGAAAAAGGGCACAAAAAAGAAGGAAAGGGGCAAAGGATGCCGCAAGAAAACAAGAAAAGAAACCAGCGTGGTGGGTGCGAGCAGAGGGTGAGTTCAAAAAAAAAAGAAGGAAAACAAAGAAAAAAAAGGCCTGCGATTCAGGCCCGCGGTTACAAAAAAAGGAACAGATCTGGGCCGCCGTTTTCTTTTTTTCTCAGCCTGACAGTAAGCCGGTCCACTCTATCCCTCAGGCACTGGCATCGCAATGCCTGCCGTTGTCTACCACGCGGAAAGATTGCGACGCATGAAATAGAAGGAAGGCATACCAGGAAAGCAGGGCGCCAACAGACCGCACCAAGGCGAAGATCCCAGCGAGAGCAACCGCCGGAGACGCGACTTGTGCGTTCGAAAGGTAGCCGCCTGAGTGGCCAATGCAGACCATCGCCGCACATCTTGCATTTGCATTCGAACTTGAAACTATCACAGTGCATCACGTTGCACCGCGATGGACCTATCAGGTCCATGCCATCTTCCGTGGCTGCATGCAATTGCCTGCTTTTGTCTTGGTCACGCGGGCCGCCGCGGGTACATCGCGGCGTATCAGTCTATCAGAGAGAGCGGTTGGACCGGCTTACTGTCGGGTCATTCGGTATCTCCAAGTTGCGGCCTTCAACTCAGGTGCATAGCACCCTCACCCAAACAACGACGGAGCATTGAGTTCTTTAAAGTGCACGTGCCATCAAGGCGGGCGACGGAGTAGCCGCAAGACCAGCTGGGCTGGCCCAGCAACCTAGGCCGCCTCATCGACGCTGAACAAAGTGCGAATCGGCACACCTCAAATGAGCCCGATAAGCGGGGAGAATTCTCGATCAAAAACACATTTCTTTACTTGCTTTGCTATAACAGCTCACGCGGACCCATCGGGCATGGGTGGCTTGCTTCTTCATGCTGCCATCACGTGTAGATTCGTTAGTTCGCTGTCCTTGAAGTCGCACGCCATATTCCCATGCCCCGGTCCCGACGGCTCATTCCAACTAGTACGATCTCTCCCAGGCTTTGAATAAAAGAGCAGGGAGAGGGAGGCTGAGAATGAGTCAAAAAAGAAGAAAGGTGGTGGAAAAGGAAAAAAACACAAAAAGAAATAAAACGAAGGGGTGGGGGTGGCGGACACTTACAACACTTTTCCACTCGCTCGCGGCAGTTCAGGTGGTGATTTTTCGTGGGGGGGGGTTTCTCTCTTTCTTTTTGCTACTTTGTCTAAGGTGGTGTCCTTCTAACGATGGTGAAAAGATAACGTGGTATGAAAGAAAAAGAAATGCGTGGAAAAGGTGAAAGAGGTTGAGATGCCGTGCGACGAACGCAAGAATCATTTCCGGAACTAGGGTCTTGCACTGCTTAACGGAACACAGGCGGTCAGCACCTGTTCTGATCGTGATGGTGAGATGAGGATAACCTTTTTTGCTCTTCGCGTGTGCAGGGAATACACCTTTATCCGGGAACCGCGGATGAGCATTTTTCCTAGGTTTCGTTCACCTGTGCAGCCCGCTGCTCCGGAAATATTCACTGAAAAGAAAAGAAGGAAAAAGGAAAACGGTGGGACTGAAAACATAAAAAAGCCGAGAAGCAAACCTCAGAGCATGCTGCAGTTTCCTTCAGTGAGATGAACAGAGGGAAAAAAAGAAGAAAATGTAGGTGGGTGAAGGTGGATAAGTTCTGTGGTTCGAAGCAACCCGGCTGGTGGATCAGATTTTTGGTTCCGGTGCTGCGTTTTGTTGTTTAGTTCGGTTGTGAACGATCACATCAATGGATGGACGCTGTACTGAGTGGGGGAATTGCTTCCAAGAGCTGGATACCGATACCGATATTTCTGGAAAGTAGTGAGGCGTTGTGAGTGGGGGGGGGGGTGTGGGGGGGGTAATACCGCCAGTCAGTGTGTTTCCTGAGTTTTCCGGAGTGTTGGGGTGTCGTGAATAATGCCCCGTTATCGAGTGTCTTTTCTGAGCCCTTGCGTGCCTTTCTTATCCATTTTCAGTCCGTCTGCTCACAATGCGCCGTATAGGATCTTTCACGTCAGCTGGCTCGTTTCTGAGAGAATACAGTAGTATTTGATCCTGAGCACCCATTTCCTATGGTTCTTCAGAGCTACGAGATCCCCCTCTGGGTTGGTACTAGGCTAGAGTTGTATATGGAAGGGAACGTTAATAACGCGTCCGGTTTCATTATTTTGATGGGTGAATGGAAACGCCGTTGCCGTACAGGAAACGCTGGTGAGTGTCGTTACGCCACTAAAAAGGAAATGTCTTCCAACGAGCACGGACGGGAAACCCTGGACAACGAGGCTCCGAGGGGGAGGAAAGATACAAGCAGAGTCACAAGCCGTGGTGAGTTCTCGAGCGGGAACCGGTGAGAATAGCGAAAAGCATTGAGTTCTGTATCGTGACAAGGAGGGGTCCCCAAGCACGAATCAGGGGAGGCCACTAGCACCAGACTGTCGGCGAAAAGAATTTCGAGTCGACGCTCCACTCTCACGGGTAAGAGTCCGAAGCCACCAACTTGGGAGCAGCCTGGCCCGAATCCCGGGAGATGCTCTTCGCGACGGCGAAATGGAGCACTTCGAAGCGATGGGCGGAGCTAGGGCGCGACACCTCCTGTGACGTTCTTTGAGCTCGCGATCGACTTCGAGTTGTTCAGCGGCATGACGCTGACGCCGCTCAGAACTCGACGTCGAGGAAAACGCAACCCGCGAGAAAGAGAAAAGCGGTGGGTTGCAAGGGACGAACTGCCCGAGCCGCAGACACCAGTCTTTGTCGACGGCGGCTCGCGAAACAATGGAATATGAGGGGCCATTCTTACCGTATACCACGTCGCATTGAAGAGCGCGACGGCGAGCATCGTGCCGACACCGATTCATCGGGAACTGGAAATGCACGTCAACGTCCTGACATCGCTCGGAGGCGGAAACATGGCTGACCAATTCTGGTCTTGTCAACCGCAGTCCACGGATGGCGAGCCAGCAGGCACTCGAAGTCGTGATGCGCGCCTACGAAGCCGCCGCGCGAGAACAGACGGCGAGGAAGGCCGGCGAGAAAGCGAGCCGTGCCGCAGGCGGGGCACCCATCCTGACTGATAATGCATCTGGGGCGAAACCTGCCGTTCAGTGCGTACGGCTTTGCGGCCCTGGACGCACGAGAGGCAGGAGAGACGAACTGCGCAGACTAGCCGCTAGTCGGGCACCAAGAGCGTCTGAGGACCGGGCGTTGACCGTGCGAAGTCGAAGAAGGGCCCGAAAGCGATATTTCAACAGAGCACAACCCGAAGGCAGCCAAGCAGACCTCCCAGGGCAGGGGGAACCTGCAGCGGTGAAGTAGCGAAGCTCATCCGAGTGTTCGATGAAGCCCCTTGCCAATACCACCCAACGACTGTGACGCACGTGGACGGCTAGCGTCTGTCAAGAGCATGCGTACCTCAGCCGTGTTTTACAGGTGAGATGAGAGGCATCGGCTCACTCTGTCAAAGGACCATACCACTAGCACCAGAAGGTGAGGTGCGGGCAGCAGAGAGCGCAAGACGGGCACCATAAGCAGACCAGGACGTTGGGACCGTGCAAAGCCGAAGAAGGACCAAAAGCGAAGCAACACCACGAACACGGAAGCGCAACCCGAAGGCCTAGCAGACCTCCCAGAACCTGTGGCGGTGAAGTAACGAAGCTCATCTGAGTGTCCGATGAAACCCCTTGGCAATACCACGAGAAGATGTGCTCAGAATGACGCAATGCGCCATGTGCGGGACGACGGCGGACTGTTGCCACAACCATTTTCACTGATGTCTCGACCACGGGATGCAATGTGCGAGAGCTGCAGACGACACGCGGACCTTCGGAGCCGGAGGTCCACACAGGGAAAGTGGTGGGATTTCCGATTTTTCCCGTTTCCATACAAGGAAACGGAAACGTCTCCATAAATCAAAAACGATATGAAAAACGGCGTTTCCATCCACCTGAGCCCGGGGAGGCTGATCATTATTAAGAAAAGCAACTTTTTGACCGACTCAAGGCACCTTTCTCGAAAAGAAATGCGTAGTTTTGTTGTTGTAAGAAAACAGACAGAACAGGTGCTACTGTCGTCGACCAGCACAGTATCGGCCATTATCGGTAACGCTGCAGCATCTGCCGATCATCGCTTTCTTCAAAAAACGATAATCGTCTGACACTGTAGATACCGGATGGCATGAACAATGAGGCCTGAAACCAGAGTAGACGGCCTGCTTTGTGTTTGCAATTTCAGGAAATGAGAGAGAGACGAGTTAGAGTGCAGGGACCATCTCTCCGGAGTTTCCGGTCTCCTCACTTCTCTTCGTGGCGCCACGGCGAGCTAGTCGCCTCCGGAGGCGCGCTGCAGGTCGCGGCTCTGCTGCAGTGATTGGCGGCGCCGGAGTTGGCGCTGCAGCGGGCGCTCTGGACGGCGGGTGAGCTCGTCTCGCGGGGCGGGGGAGAAAGAAATCGTCAAAACCCCCCTTGTGCAAAGCAAAGATAGGTGGAATGGGTGGTATATGCAACGGCGTATACTGTAGTAGGCGCTGGAAAGCCGGTGCCATGTGCTCGGAGTACTTTGCTCCTGCGGAGAAACCGGCGGCATCCGCCCCTAGCTTCTTGTTCAGCCAGAACGGAGAGGCTAGGTTCCCGCAAGTGGCGCACCTCGTCGACTGCTCTGGCTGGTGTGTGGGCCTTTGAAGCGTGAATGATGCCTCTCGCGCTGCTCCCCTTGAGGTTCCTGGCTCATGCCAAAGCGCCGCCGCCCGGGTTAAGGGGCATCAGGCGTGGGCCAGGGGCAGGGATGGCTGTTCGGAGGGGTCACCACCCATCGTTCGCTGGCTTCGTTACTTCACTGCCCCCGGCTCTCCCCGGCCTTCGTGACTGCCCTGGCTGGTGTGCGATGATGCACGAGGCAAACACGCAGTCAAACTTCCCGTCGTCAAACTCCGCGAGCGCGGTAGCTTGCAAACGGGCACTCTGCCCCAGTTGACTGCATCCTCGAGGATATCAGTCCGAGTAAGTGCCATTTCTGCTTGTACGTGCCGGGGGGAGAATTAGCTTGTTAGTGAATGATAGCGAGTGAATATGATCGTCAGGCTAATCTTCTCCCAAACACGCTGCCAGCGTTCTCTTTCGTGTTTACAATGCATTGTTACAAAACACCACCCTATAAACGGTCAAGATCTGCAAAATCTCCTAAACTAAATACTCCTTACTCTTCACTTTCAAAGCAAAACAAACGATGGACCAAAAACGCATCTTTTGGCTCAGTGCTGCTGTTGAAGATAAGAGCATTTAGCACTGGTGTATTTGGCCGCCAGACGGGATCCGTAGCACTCTCTCTACACTTGACAATTTCGTTGACCCCTGAACCCAAATCCTGGACGTGGTACTGATCATGATCAGAAGGTCCTACTCGGGCGGTTCAGTTTCATCACACATTGCATGTGGCTAAATAGTAAAAGAAACAAAAAAGAGGTTGTCCTGACGGTCGCGACTCTCTATTTCGCGTGTATCAGCGCGCCGGCTAGCCGTAGGGCTCTTTGCGTGCTTTGATTGTTGCCGTGGGTGTAGCTAAAAACGTGCACTCTTTTGAAGTGTGTGCGTGTCGGTATTTATTATTATTGCGTCGAATTCTTTTTGGATGCCCGCTGCGGGGGTGGGGTGGTACTTTTTTTGGAGGGGGGAAACTCTTGCTTTCCCACTTTATGCGGTACGTGGTTGTCGTGAGCAGGGGCTACCATCGTGTCGGCGGCATTGTGATATAGCACCCGAGCGGCGCGGTTCATCATCAATGTGGGACGATCGAGTATCCCGCACAGCCCAACGGAATGCAAGATCCAAGGGGGCCGAAACCGTTAACAGCAGACTAGTGACAAGTAACCTTAGGGCTGGTTGCAGTTGTCCCTTCGTTCATCAGACCCAACAGGGGATTCCGACGTGGCACAGGAGTCCACCACTGGAGGAAAAATGAGGTTTTCCCCCCAGGTGTTCTGGTGCCGCAGGCGGTCTGGAATGATTTGCGTCTGCCTAGTGGCTGTGCCCAGCTTCTTCCCCGTGTGAGGCCGGGCATGCACTGGGAACAGCCCTGCTAGGTGACCTTTTTTTTCTTCTTATTTCACACAGGTTCCGCTGAAAACAGGCTTCTTCTCGTTTTCTTTTTCTTTTACTATGTCGTCGCGCGCCAGGATTTCTTGGGGGGGTCTGTTTTCTTTTTTTTTTTGGAGACGTTGGGGTCAGGCAACACAAATTTCCACCTGCAAAACGACCCCAGTATTTTTGTTCCCGGGGACCTGCTCTGAGGGTCCCGGCTAGCCCAGCCCAGCCAGGGGGTGGCCTGCCAAAAATATGCCTTCGCTCATTCGCTATCCTGAAAATACTCGAGGGACTGCCTTGTGCTCATTTCGAAGGAGGCTAGCGGGGGAGAAAACAATACAACTACAAAGTGGATCTTTTGTTAGTTGTATGGTATTTGTTGAACGCTTACGCCCGCCACTTAACCCAGATTTACCTGTGTTTCGTGTGGGCTACAGCACATTTACCTCCTTTGATGTTTCGCAACAGACAGTCTCCTCAAGCATTTCCTACAAAGCAGGTGCTTATACCAAGAAAAAGGCGCGAGAGGAAGTCAGACTCCCTCTCACCCCCACCCCTGTAGAAACGATCTCTGGTTCGCGGTGCACGCCACGGTCTGCTGTGCAGCGCTTGTCGATCTCGCGCGTGTGCTCACGGTCCAGGTACATCGACGCCGCCTCGTTGTTGATTCATCTTCAAGCTTTTGCCGCGGTATGCGATCCCTTCTCCCGCGACGTTGCACGTGGGTTTGTTTACGCTTCCTTCAAACCTGTTGTGTCCATCTAACGGGAGTGAGGATAGTGCGCGCTGCCATCGACCGGGATCTGTTCTTGACAAACTTGCATTTGTTCGACACAAAACAACAGCGAATAAGTGACTTGGTAGTTCTTTGGATTTTATCTTTCTATTCGAATTTTGCATTCCTACGCCTAAGTCTGCCATTTTGAAAGCTTCCCCGAACCCAACGGAGAATATCAACAAACCAAGCTGCAGATGCTTGTCCGGTTGGCACGATAGAGGTACTATCCAGGTGCAGAGGTGATTTCACTGTCGAGTCAGCGACGAGCATGCAAGGCACTTTCGTACCTTCCGAACTGCGCCCACTTCGCTGTGGAGCTCCGAGTCGGCGCTAGTACAGAAGGCATTGCTCAGGGTAGTCGAAGGCCTGACAATCACACCAATGCAACAAATTTACTACAGAAGGCACTAAAAAGTCCTTCGAAATGCGCACCCGCACCGCTGCTGAGCTCTTGGGCCAGCAGCAATGAGGGCCAGCAGGAATATTACCTGTCCCGCCGGAAAGTGAACCCGCGCCGCGCTGTCGAGCTCTCATGCGGCCAGCGAGGATCTTGTTAGAAAAAGTACGTTCTGCTCAGTACTGCCGGAGTGCTCTCGTGGGCTTCGTGTCTGACTGTTTCAAGGCCAGTGCCGCCCGTTGAAGAGCGGTGTGTGGGTGAGATCCAATATCCGGCCCCGAGCTTCTCTTCCTGACACTGGTAAGACGGAGGGCAGGCGAGCAAAGCAAGGCAGGACTGCACCGTTGGTCTAACGTACTAAGTACGTGTCGAGGCTATTTCTCTTCGCTGCCTCAGCAATGTTGCTATTGGGCAATTTGCGTACCTGCTGCCATCCTTAGATGTGGTAGCCGTGTCTCAGGCTCCCTCTCCGGAATCGAACCCTAATTCCCCGTCACCCGTTACAGCCACAGTAGTCCACTACACTACCGTCAAAAGCTGATAGGGCAGAAGCTCTTGCGGGCTTGCACCGACTTGAAGTCGTGTGCTATCACCTGCTCGATGTTTGCACGCCTCGATCCTTGCCAAGCTCGGAATGAGTGAAGAAATACTCGAGGGGCTGCCTTGTGCTTACTTCGAAGGAGGCTAGAGGGGGAGAAACAATACAACTACAAAGTGGGGTTTTTTGTTGAACGCTTACGCCCGCCACTGAACACCTGTGTTTCGTGTGGGCTACAGCACATTTACCTCGTTTGATCTTTTGCAGCTGGCAGCCTCCTCACGTATTTCCTACAAAGCAGGTGCTTTGTAGGAAATACTTGAGGAGGAATAATACAAAAAAAACAAGAATACATCGCCTTTCTCGGGACGAGCAGAGGATTCCCCTTGCTGCCTCCGGCGCCCAAGCTAGCTTGTTAGGGAGTGTATTGCGTGTGTGTGCGTGTGTTGAATGAAAAAAGTGGACAAACGGTGGGATATTGTTGTTACTATTTTTGTTAAGGTGGCGGTGGAAACTCTTTTTTTCACAATTGTGGAGGTGGTAAAAATCTATCATCAGGAACTTAAACGGCTGAGAATGTTGGGCTTTCCTTTCGTTGGTTACTTTTTTCTCTTGTGCTACTTGTTTCTTTTTCCACTTTTGGTGACTTCACTTTCGCCCTACTTATTGTTTGCTCAACGAGCTGGAAGTCGTCTGGTGAGGCAGAACGATAGGGTTATCTTCTCACTCATTCTAGCGTTTATTGTGGTTTAAAGATTCGGTGTTTTAGGGTCTCCGGTTGACCATTGAGGCTGGGAGTCGGGTAGTGAAAGGGTTGCAGACATAACTACACACTTTAACTATGAGCCAAGTTTGTGACTGATGCGACCGTTTTTCAGTACTTTAAAATTTGCGACTGCTTCGTGTACTAAAGCCGGCTCTTGCACAGCTTCAGCTTCAGGTGCACCTGAGAAAAGCGCAAGACCTCTTCCCTGGGTCATTTGCGGCTTCTCCACAAATACGACGAAACAGAAAACGCACGGGGCCTGGGGGTATCAGGACCACATCCATGCCACTCCGGACTTCTGGACGCGATTCTGTGCTGCTTTCCGCTGCCGGTTGTGGACACGGGGTAGAACCCTGACCAGCGTGATGGCGTATGCACAGCTTCCCCGCCCAAGCTGCGAGAGCAGGCTTCGCCCGCGCTGTCTCTCGCTCACAACGCTTTGATGGTCTCAACCAACAGGGATGAACCGCAAGCTTGGTATAATACTACGACACGACTACTTAAAAAAAAAGAACCCGCAGGAAAACCTCCTGCTAAAACATAAAAAAAAAAAAAAGAAAACAGGCGCCTCGTTTTGTTTGTGCGTGCCGGTTGACCGTTTTCCCACTTGTATGTATCCTGTGTCATTTTCAGGTAAGGAATTCTGATCAACCACAAAAACACGCTGCCTACGTCTTTTCAGCCTGCACAATACATTGAAGGGCAACCCGCAAGATTGTTAGTACTAAAAAAAGAAGAAGTGTCCCCCCTATTGACTTGCCATACTATTATGACAACGGTGTGCAGTGTGGTGCTCGTTCGGTGCTTGCCGCAACTCTTTTCGCAATCAGCGTAGGAAGAGGAGCGCTGCGAGCTTCTAGAGCTGAGCTAAGTTGAAAGGCAACAGTTTCCGGTCGTCGGTGCGTCAGTTTTTGACCAACACGACCAGAAACCCAAACTGGGCGTCGCCAGAAATTCAGAACTCAGGATTTTGTCTCGTAAAAATCGCGAGCTGCTGCATCCTTTGTCCGACCAGCAGCCAGCTACCAGCTCATCGCAAAGATCTCCCGCACCGAGTGCAGACCAGACACGGATCCGCCAGGATTCGGTCTTGAAGACACCTCCCGTTATCTCCAGAGAAGAGTCCGGTACAAAGCTCGTGGAGGGAAGATGGGGTCAAAAGTATAGTCAAGCGTGAGAAGAGAGAGAGAACACATAAAAACAAGGCCACCGTTAGGTGGGCCAGGCTAGATTCGGGGCGGCTCCCTGGGAGGGACAGGTGCGGGGTAGTCACGCCTCAGCAGTCCCAGGGCCTCTCCCCACCCACCTATATGTGTTCTCGTTGTCATCGCTACCGCGCAGACCTTTCGAGAGAGAGAGAGAGAGACAGAAAGAGAACACATAAAACAAGTCAAAGGGTGCGGGCCTCCACCGTCAGGTGGGCCCCCACCGTCAGGTGGGCAGGCTAGTTTCGGGGTGGCTCCCTGGGAGGGACAGGGGCGGGGTTGTCACGCCTTAGCAGTCCCAGGGCCTCTCCCCTCCCACCTATATGTGTTCTCGCTGTCATCGCTACCGCGCTGACAATTCCGAGAGAGAGGGACGGGTAAGAGTGCAGGGACCACCTCTCCGAAGAGCTTTCGGTCGCCTCACGACTCACCCGTGCTACTGCGGTGCTGCGGGCGGAAGCCATTTTCATCGGAAATGCGCTGAGCTGGCGGCCAGAAATACTCACGTAGCTGCTTTGACTCCAAATGGAAGGGAGGAAATAAAGGGGCAGAGGGGGAAAATACAACACAACAATCTGATTCGTTCTTCGCTAGCACCATCGTGTGTTGTTTTCTTTTTTTACTCGGAACCTTTTTCCCTGTTTTGTGTGGTGTCGTGCAGGACATGACCTCGCGTCCGGTCAACACGCGGTTCGGTAGTTACAGCACTTGGGATTCCTTCGGTTCTTTGTCTGGCAGCTTCGACGAGCATTTCCTTCCAAGCTGGCGCTTATGCAGGGGACTCTAGCTCTTTGTCTGACCGAGCAAAAAAGCCGGTTTCAGCCAAAAACCCGGTTTTGGGGCTCTGCGGTGCCTGTGGGTGGAACCGTCGCCCCGCGCACGCAAACAAGGGGACGAAGGGGGGTGGTGAGATATAAGCTTGCGGTATTGGTGTGCTCACTATCAAACTACGGAGATGGTAAGTGAAAAGCTTCGAACTGCAGTGACACACCGTGACGCGCCATGTAACTGCAGTACAGTACAGTACAGGGGGCCACTTGAATCATAATTTATACGGAGAAAACCATAAGGGAAGCACTTAAGTCGGGAAAATATTTATCGGAAACTGTTTCCGATAAATATTTTTTTTTGTTTCCGATAAATATTTTTATTTCACTGGGGTCCCAAATTCTTCACTCCATTTTTTTACTACCCCCATTTTTTAACCACTACCCCCCCTTTTTTAACCACTACCCCCCCTTTTTTAACCACTACCCCCCCTTTTTTAACCACTACCCCCCCTTTTTTAACCACTACCCTAAAAACTGGTCACGAGTGAAGAAAAAACGGTTCAGGTGGGTAAAAACAATTTCTGCCAGATCATGCATGTACAGCAGAATATCACTTTCAGATGGCTGCCCCTTAATCTTTGCGAAGGACAGGAAGTCGGCATAGGTCTTTTCGTCCAATTTGCGACTCTTGGACGGTAGAAGGTCAGCAATGATCGCTTTCACTTTCTTCGATTTCTCACTTGATGTTGAGCTGCTGTCAAACGAACTGCTGTCAGATGATGGTGTTGGCACTTTTCTCTTCCTTCCGGGCATGATTCTGTTCTTGGTCTCCCCTTTTTCTGTATATCCTGGGTATTTTTTACCTTCATTCCGTTAAAAACACTCGTAACTCTGTTTTCTTCACTACCCCACTTTTTCCGGGTCGTTTGGAGTGACTCATTTGGGACACCAGTGAAAAAAAATTATCTTATCACCCATTAATGGCGAAGATTTTCACTCTCGAACCCAATTTTTTGGCACTCGACCCTCCGGGTCTCGTGCCAAAAAATTGGGTTCTCGAGTGAAAATTTTCGCCATTATTAACAGGTAATAAATAGCTATTTTTGTTTCCGATAAATATTTTTTGTTTCCGATAAATATTTTTTGTTTCCGATAAATATTTTTCTGTTTCCGATACATATTTTCGCATTTAAGTCGGGAGAATATTTATCGGAAACAAAAAAATATTTATCGGAAACGTTCCGATAAATATTTTCCCCACTTTAAGTGCTTCCGATATGGTTTTGTCTCTAATTTATAAATTATTTTTATTTTTTTGAAAATCCGAAACCGGAAAACCCCGGTTTCTGAAACCGGGAAACCGGGTTTCCAAAGTCCCCTGCGCTTATGTACCAACGCAAGCGATGGGCGCGTGGACAGGCCGGCACGTTCGCAACACTTGGAACACACCGCACATGGAAAACGCCGCCTCGCCAGTAACGGCGAGGCGGCTGGTTGTCACTGGGGTTGATGAAATGAGAGCGAGAAATCTTTTGGGGGAGGGGAAGCATCCCGGGTAGGCACGTAAGCTAGCGCACAATGTTTTTGCCTGATGCCGCGATACTTTTTGCCTGATAGAGTGCTCTCTTCTATCTCGCACGCTGGCTCCCTCGGTTTTGACTGCTCGTGCGACCCACAGGCGGTGGTTCGTGTTCGTGGGAGGGGAGCCCAGGGAGGGTGCTCCTCTTTTTACTGCTGTGACAGTGCTGTCCGCGAATAAGAACAAGCGGGGGGCCCAGGGGGGGGAATTCTTAGTGTCATGTTTAGGCAGAACACTGCCTCTCATGCATAATTGATGCTAGCATCAAGTCTTCTTCGAAGGGGGGGGGAGTGCTGGCGGGCAAGGTGCACGACGGAGTCCAGCTTCAAACGCAAAACTGGACTTCCAAAAGCGGGGTGTCACACCCGCCTTCCGGGTGTGACACCCGTCTTTAACCCTTTACGGACGGGGGGACATATGATAAGATGCCAAACCCACCCCCCCCCCCCGTGAGTTTGCCTTCTAAGATGGTATTCGTGGCCGTTTGACAACCAACTCCGACTCGGAAACAGTTTTCTACCGCCTCAAGTATCGATTTTTGGCATTTTTTCAGTTTTATCACTCGGAATTGCGGGTCTAAAAAAATGGTCTCCATGGACAGCCTTCACGGTGCAGTAGCAAACTTGTAAAATGACCCTTTTACTAGTAAATTTACTAGTAAAAAATTTTACTAGTAAAATTTACACTTTTACTAGTAAAATTTACAAGTGCACTAGTAAATTTTACTAGTGCACTTGTAAATTTTACTAGTGCACTAGTAAAAATTACAAGTGAATTCAGGTGTTTTTCAGTCCAAAACAGTGATGTATGGGGGGTTTTGCGTGAAAAATTGCGAGATCGAAAACTGGGGAGGTTTGGTCGATGTGCACTACCCCTCGGACTGAGTTGGGCAGGGTTGTTGGGGGCCTTGATGGGAATCATCTCCCCTGATAGACAGCGGCGCCGTTGAAAAAGGATGAGAGGAGCAGCGCGCACCCAACTGGAACTGTACGCACTGTCCAGCCCCTTTACCCTGAGACTTTTGTTGAGCTAGTTGACAGCTGCCGAGGAAAAGCGTCTACAAAATGAGAAGAAACGGAGGCAAGAGAGACGCACTGTGAGTGGTGTCGTGCCAAATTCACAACAGTGAAACACACTCTACAATAGCGACGTGAGCGGGGAGCGGGGAACCCTGGGCAGAAGCGGCCGCCTGACTGTTGCGAATACTTCCAGTCGGTCCGAGCATGCCTACCATTTCCCGACACGCTTCGGCACGGAGGCTTTGCCCAAGCAGGGATCTTGACATTGTTGTTGCCGCAGTGAGGAGTTCCACACAGCCCATCAATGTAACACTCGGGCTCGACCATAATAGTCAGAATTTGTGAGGTTTCGTAAACATGAAAAAGCGGACGAGGCAGCAGGAAGAGTGCTAAACGGACGAAGCGTCTTTGATGTGGATCAATATGTATGCGCCCAAGATGCCGCCGGCCTAGTGCAGATGGAAGAGATCGGCAGGTTTGCACGGGGGACCCTCGAGCATCAGAGAGCGACTAAACGCGCCACAGAGCAGCATCAACGGCAAGACGCTGCACCAACTCCGGAGGTCCAGCGGAGCAGTGCGCTAGTGAGGCAATCGATTCTACAAAACGGCACAACGGAGATATGTGGTTTAGGAGGGTGCAACGAAAAGGCCACCTCTCAACACATTCTGACAGGGGGCGACACAGCGCACCTTAGATGGTTTCAGCCGGAGGCGGACCAAAGGCCGGTGTTCGGGCACCCGAATGCAGGCCCTGGACGCCTATGCGAAGGGAACCACGCGGTAATCCGGAGTGTGGCTCTACGCGTGCCAGCTGCCCGGGAGACAAGTGCGCTGAATGGGCAACATGGGCCCTACAAGCATAGGAAGAAGGTGAGAACGCAAGCACGGCAGCGGCAGCAACACCCCAATAATCAACGACAATAAAATGAAGCAGTAGGCACACCGCGTTCGTTCCCAACACCCCGACCCGACCAAAGCAACCGCCAAACCCCAAGAAGTACTAATCTCACGGCAACAGCCCAAACAACTTCCCCTAGAACCTCGTGTGACAAGAATCCTTCAGCCCTCGAAACCCCCCGTGGATCTTCCATACCATAAGCAGAAGAAAGTTGGACCGGAAATATGTTGGACCGAAAATATATTGGACCGGACAAAGGTTGGACCGCGGACGACCAAAACAATTGGACCATTTTGTCCGGTCCAACATATTTCCGCCCAGGCACGTATCCACTTAGGCGGGGTTGGGTCGATGGGCATGAGGTAAAAAATGTCCCGTGACAAATGGGTAGTCAGGCGCGAGAGATGCGTTGGGTTTCTTCTTGAGCGTACCAAGATCGTCGTTTATTGGCGGCTCATACTTTTTCCTTCACTGTCAGCCACACAACCTCGAGCCATCTCGTTTGCACTCTGCATTTTTGCGTTTGCACTCTACCAAAGCAATGGGACAGACGGTGGACGCATCTTGGTCCACCCTCGGCACTGACCAACCGCAACCGGTCGCGATCAAACATCCTTCCGCGCAAGGAAGATCTTGTGATTCCACCACAGGGCCATGGCGACCAATGACCATGGGTGCTTCGTTGCGAGTTGCTGGAGGGAACTCAGCGGGTTACGCAGCGCCGCGCAGTGTTCGGGAACTCCACCCATGCGCGACTACGGAGTGGAGCGAGTGCTGGCCAGCCGCAAAACTGCACCAAGTACACAGAACCCCCCGAAAAAAAGTGGCCGGACAAAAGTTGGACCACCAGAGCCCAAAATAGGTGAGTTGGACCATTTTGTCCGGTCCAACTTATTTCCGTTTATCGGTATTTGCCCTTCAGAGTTGACCGCACTGTTGCCCACGACTCAGTCCAAAAAATGGATGCCAAGCCTGTCCGGCACAAGACGCACGCAGGCAGAGATATTCGTAACCTCCTGGGCCAAAAGCAAGATACCAGAGCGTCTTTTGCCGTGCAACTCTATTTC
This sequence comes from Diplonema papillatum, assembly GCA_030068145.1. NCBI lineage: Eukaryota > Euglenozoa > Diplonemea > Diplonemida > Diplonemidae > Diplonema > Diplonema papillatum. Next base: position 70,888 of record JAPJBO010000555.1, read on the forward strand.
TGGTACCAGGACGTACCTGTGCACGACTCTGCTCTGAGAGGACACGAACGCCTCCTCCTTCGCGCTCCGTCTCTTCCGATGTTATTGTCCCGTGTTCCGCATCGAGCCACAGGGGGGTCGTGTTCGAGTGTTCACGTTTGCCTTGGAGTGGGGGAAATCTGGATTGACGCGGTCTGCCTACGCGCGGGGCTCTCAAGCACTGGGTTGTCACTTTGCTCTGCTCTCCCAGCCCCATTTTGACGAGTTAGGTGAAAAAGAAGCCGGTGCTTCTGAATGTGTGCTTCACTTGCCACAGTTTCTTCTTGTTTCACCCCAAAACACCTGCCAAAACACCTGAAATCACTTGTAAATTTTACTAGTGGCACTTGTAAACCATTTTCACTTGTAAAACCACTAGTAAATTTACTAGTGAAAGCCTTTACTACTGCACCGTGTTTACCCCCCCCTACCCCCCCCCTCCCCTTTGCACTAATAAAACATTGACGTCATCCCATACTGTATGCCAGCCCCGAAGCCCTGTCTGTGCCGCCGAAATCGGGCCCCAAACAGTTTCCGGCGGGTTAAGTGGTCTCTGAAGGCCCACTAATGGGCCCAGGTGGGCCCCAGAGCAGGTCACAGCGCGAGGGGGTGGCCGAATTGGGGGCCTCGCCCGCTACCCAAGCCAGGCAAACACTTCCTGGCCTCCAGCGGGCGAATCCAGGCTCCGAAATTGCCCCGTTTTGGAGGCTCCCTCCCTCGTGCTGTGAGCCCGCTCCGGGGCCCACCTGGTGCTTCGGAGAGGCGCCTCTACCCCCAATCACAGCCCGCCAAAAAAGCCGTCTGGGGCTCGTTTTGGCCAGGCGCCCAAGAAAGGAACCGACGCTTTTTGATGTAAACAACCGAGCCTGTTACCCATAAGAAACTTTCTCCGGAATGTTTTAAAAAATATTTTGTTTGCAAAGGGGAGGGGGGTTTTGGCATCGTCTCATATATGAGACGATGCCAAACCCCCCCCCCCCCCCTTTGCACTAATAAAATCTTTTTTGACGTCACCCCATACTGGCCCCGAACCCCCATCTGTGTGGCCCAAAACGGGTCCCAAACGGTTTTTGACGGGCTGAGTCGAGGTAAAGGGGTCTCCGAAGGCCCACGAATGGGCCCAGGTGGGCCCCGGAGCGGGCACTCAGTGCGAGGGGGGGTGCCCCCAAAATGGGGTCATTTTCAAAGCCTCGCCACTACTCAAGCTAGTCAAACACCTTCTGGCCTCCAGCGGGAAACCCAGACTACACAACGACAAGATCGGCTGTGTTCCGCTGTAGATAGCCACCAGCGGGTCCTCTTCAAGCCGAAGAGTGTTCTCAGGGGTCACAGATAGCCACCCCGCCTGCAGCGCCTGCGGTGGGCAGGCACACCTTGTAAATAGAGTGGGTGCAGCAGGTGCACCCTGCCTAGAATCCGGCTTTACCAGCAATACTAATTAAGAATACAGGTTGACCCAGGAAAACGGAAACTAAGAGAGGGGAAAATGCCAAAGATCACGGGTCTGGAGTTCGTGGAGTCATCGGTGAGAGCAATGCAGAAGTTGTCGCCGTTTCATGAGGAAACGAGACGTGGTCAGTCCATGCAGAGACGACTCGTAGCCAGCAGGACCTTTTGCGAAAAGGTCTCTGGTGAGGACCTGATCGGTTTATTTTATTTCTCGCCCTAATGACAGAGGAGGAGAAGGTTGACATCTGGAAGCGCCTTTCTGGTAGGCTTTCAGAAGCCTTCAACAGCCTTGACGACGAGGCGAGCCGGCGACGCATCGTGAGCGGTTTGGACTGGGCACGTGCCCGGTACAGGGCTGTTGGAATGGTCGTGGGTGACAATCTCTGGAAGAACCGGGGAAAGGCTGCCGAGATTGGCGTTGGCGGGAGGTCCACAGTCGTCATCTTGGTTCTTTTGCATTTTTCCACCTTATATTCTGCGTTTTCCTGGTAAGCACTGTGTTCTCACAACCGGGTGAAGCCGGATTCTAGGCAGGGTGCACTTGCATACCACACATTCTAAGCGTGTGCCTGCCCACTGCTGGCGCTGCACACATGGGGCTAACTGTGACCTTCAAGAGGACCCGCTGGTGGCTATCTACGGCGGAACACAGCCGATCTTGTCGTTTTGAAGTCTGGGTTTCCCGCTGGAGGCCAGAAAGTGTTTGACTAGCTTGAGTAGTGGCGAGGCCCGAAAATGACCCCATTTTGGGGGCTCTCCCCCTCGCACTGAGTGCCCGCTCCGGGGCCCGCCTGGGCCCACCTGGGCCCATTCGTGGGCCTTCGGAGACCCCTTTACCTCGACTCAGCCCGTCAAAAACCGTTTGGGACCCGTTTTGGGCCACACAGATGGGGGTTCGGGGCCAGTATGGGGTGACATCAAATTTTTTTTATTAGTGCAAAGGGGGGGGGGGGGTTTGGCATCGTACCATATGTATGTCGAAAAGCTAGAACCCGAGGTGGATCGGACACTAGACCTCCAGAGCAAAGGAATGTCAAAAAGGAACAACGCCTGCTGCTGTGAAGAGATGTGTTGCGAAACCTCTCCAACGAGTGCCAGGTTTCCCTTTCCAATGGTCGAGTTTACACAGATTCCCCAGGAGGCTTTCTGTGCCCTGGACAACTTTCATCCCCCTCCGTCCGTAAAGGACTAACTCCAGCTTCTAGGGCTGGACCTCAACGCGGGGCTAGCTTTGGGGCAGCGTAAGACGGCTGCGAGTGGAAATAATCATCGGGGGGCGAAGTGGAAGAGTGAGGGGAGGGATTAGTGGAGAGAAAAGCCACGGGCAAGATGAGAGTTGTCTACGACGACTTTCGGCCTTGGACAGGTCTCCGGCTGAAGCCAGAAGTCTTATTCAACTGGGCGAAGGAAACATTCTAGACGCATGTCTGTGCGAAGAACGTCGTATGCATCTTTGCATGACAGGTTCTCTGTACTGACATGCGCACGGCGTGTATGTTCTTCCGAAGAATACTCGACGTAGCTGCTTCGACTCCGAATGGAAGGGGGGAAATATAGAGGTAAGGGGCAAATACAATACAAACACAATCTGATTTGTTCTTCGCTTACACCACCGTGTGTTGTTTTCTCACTCAGGATTTTTTGACCTGTTGTGTTTGTGTGATTTGTCGTGTAGGGGTAGACCCGCATGACCTCACGTCCGTTCAACACGTGGTTCGGTAGTTACAGCACTTGGGATCCCTTCTGTTCTTTGTCGGGCAGCATCGTCGTGCGTTTCCTTTCAAGCTGGCGCTTATGTAAAAGAAAAGCTAACTTGGGACGGAGTCATCCTGTTCCAAGTTTCTTTTCTTCGGTCCGAAGAAGAGGAACCCCTGCTACCAGGAGGCCAAGCTTCAGCGTATAACGGTCAACCACAGGGCAGAGCCGACGGGGGGTGGCGGCGGCGTCCTAGCTCTGACTCATGCTTTCGCATGCTGCGGGTGACCGTTGCGAGCTCGCACGAGCGGACTTCTTCTTCGGGTCCGAAAGAGCTTTTGGGCCAGTTCGACTTGACGATAGCCGTCAACGGTGCAGAACCTTTGGAACGCTTCGCGCGGAAGCGTAACTAACTACTCCCTTTTCCGTGTTCTCCCTGTGCATATAAGTAAAGCAACAACAAGAGTAGTGGTATTTCATTGTTGCGGCCTCCCACCTGTTCTACACCTCTCGTGTCACTGCACAAGAGCCAGACTAAAGTCAAACTCAACAGGGTCTTCTTTCCCCGCTGAAGTGCGGCCAAAAGACACGTTCGGACCGGAAACATATTGGACAGCCAAAGGTCCTGTGAAATTTGCTAGGCTGGTTTCGCGTTGGAATCGTAGGGTCGTGGCTCTCGAAAGATCGAAGGAACTTCTCAGGAAGTCGAAAAGCTTATTTTTATCCCGAAGCAAGGTCTCACCTTGCCGGCTACGATTGACTTATGTGTAGCGAAACGGGAACTAGAATGATGTGTCCGAAAAGAAAAGAAACGCACAAAACAAAACTCAGGGTTGCAACGAATCAATACCTCTGCTCCACCCCCTCCCGCCCCCCGACTCTTCGCTGTTCCTCACGCAAGGGGGAGGGGGGGCTGCCTAGGTGCCGACTCTTGCGTCTGTCAACATCAAGCAAGTCTGGTCTTAATCAACTATTCCCTGCGGGGGTAGTTTCAAGCTAAATAAATGGGGTCGGTGCAAATGTGTAGGTGGTCAACATCAGGGGCAATCAGATGCCATGGCAGCTGCAGGCGGCAGCATTAGGACTGCCCCGTTGGAGGGGCTCTCTCCCTCTCTCTCCACAAGGTTTTTCATCGCGTCGCCGACCGATCCCTTGTCACGTAAAACGTCTGTCAAAGTATGGGTCCTGGCACGAAGCGAAAACATTGTACATGAGACGATGCCAAGAGGAGGGGGGAATAGTTGGGGCAACGTTCTGGGCGGTGCGTGTCGGCGACCAATGTACCCTACAGGGACTTCCATACCCCGAGGAAACGGGGTTCTATGCTCAGAAGAAAGCTTCGCTTCCAGAACGCCCCATTCGGCCTCGGCATACGGGAGATAGGTCGCGCCCCACATGCACAGCATCGTACTTGGCCAGAATGCTTCTGCCCACACATTCCCTCCTCCTTCTGACATCCATCCCACGTGCAAAAGTACAAACATTTGGGCAGCCAGTTTGTCTCACCGTTCTGCATGTGGCGACAACGACGGAACTGCTGGCTACCCAGGGAGAGTGGCGACGTGTGGTGGCTTTGCGCCTAACGGCGAAGGCAGAGTGTTTATTTTCCCGAATCTCCGTCCCGATCCAGAATCCCACTCTTGCAACGCAACAATGGAGAACGTCGATGGACTCGGAGAGCAAGTCTGAAGAGCGTTGAAGAATTGATTTGAATACGTTTAGGGGAAAGTGGGAAGAGAACGGTCCAAGGGTCCTAACCGGGACCGGTTTGTAGCCGACCCTTGAACAATCTTTTTCTTTTCAGGGCCGCAGCCGAGCCACTTGGGATCTGGCGCGCAAGCCAGCACAGGTTGCCGCACGTGGGCATGTGTATTTTGAGCGTTGTGTCCAACACTAAGCGATCGTCGTGCCCTCAGAACAACTCGCGAGGGGGGGTTGGCGCTACTAGCCCCATCCCTGCGAAAGCAGCATTTCTAGCTGAGACACTCCAGCGGCAGAACAAGCTTCTGTTGCGAGACAGCTTGCCGGCTGCATATTTTGCTCGGATCGACCAGGATAGAAATGAGAGGCGTCTTCGGACAAAGTTCTTACTCCCGCTGGCCTGACGTGGTTAAACGCTCGCAGGCTCATGTCAGACACAGCGATCTTCTACAACCCGTCTTAAAACACGGACCGAGGAGTCTAACACGTGTGCGAGGCTTAGGGGCTCGAGCCGGCCCCCTCGTGTGCGGGGCAAGCAACACCCTTTTTTCAAAGAAAAGTTCCGTTTTGTTCTTTGACTTGTCCATTGACGACAAAGTATTCATGGTTAGAGGTGTCATTCCATTTTCAAACGACTACACGCGGACGAAGGCTGGAAATGCAAACCCTACACACCCCGATCCTCCTCGGGTGCTTCGTTTCTGCGGCTGAGGGAAGCTTTTCGTCGTGTGACCGTGCTTTGGTATGCGTGGTCCTAACAGGGCGATCACACAACCTCTTTTTTAATTGTCACAACTGGACACTTGATGTGCAGATTCTTCAGTTTGAATGCACGGCTGCAAAACTGGTCTTTACGAAGACAGGATGAAAACTCGTCATCCCCGCGTCGGTACGTGCGCCGGCTTATCAATCAGCCGATCAACTAGTGGTCCTGCCAGTGTGTCGAAGAACAAACAGCAAGACGTCTGGCTGCTGCTTTAATATAATAATATTCCTGTACATCGCTTGACTGCGCGGAGCCGCGGTACTATTAAAAAGACAAAGAGTGCCAATTTTCTGCAAAGGAAGTAGAAAGGAAACGCACATTAATGAGGGAGCATCAGTGACTCAGCACTGGAGTGTTCCCAGTGACTCAGCACTGGAGGTTCCCGGGGTTTGGATCGGTCTCTGATTTGAGGAGTTGCACGTGAGTGAGAAGAAAGAAAGGAAAATGGAAACACGAAAATGGTTGATGTGCCATTTAAATTCTAGACTGTTTCTAGTCGTAGTTTCTTTTGTGTCATGAATCTCACGAAAGCAGGAAGGTCGGCCCGTCTTCGGAAACGCTGGTGTTTTCGAGGCCCCCTCGTTTCGTGAGCAGCACAAACTCAAAAGAGATAGTCAGCTATTCCCTGAATCTTTTGCACACTTTAGAAAGAAAGGTCATCTTTTCTGCACTACGTTCTTATCGCGTCAGGTGCGCACTTAACGAGTGCCGGGAATACAAGGTAAAACGGCGAGGGGACTCGTTCCCGCAGTACGAGCGCCTAGCTAGCACACGCACTGGCGGCTTGAATCTACCCTATCAGTTCACGCTAAGCAAACCATTTTTCCCGAGTCTGTTCGGCGTGAGGCTCAAAACACAGTCACTCTGGAGTGAAAACATGGGAAGACTATCAGACCCCCGTACTCTTGCTGCAGAAATGCTTGATTGATGGGGAAGCTCTTGTCTCTCTTGTCGCTCTTGTCGTTTTTCTCGCTTTTGAACCTTGCAACACGAATAACGTCAGCACTATTCCAGTCTGTTTGAGCCGCGATACACGCAAAAAATCCCTTGGTAGCCAGCGGAGAACAGCTGGGTTTCAGCTCTTGAACGATAAAGAAAGCCAAAATACTCGCACTCTTCGATTCAACTCACGAAAGGACGGGTCATCTTAGGTAAGGTAGTGTAGTTGTCATCTGACAACCACACTACCTTTTCTCAAGGGCGTGCAATAATGAATTCAGAAAATCGGACTACCCTCGAATCGGTGGAACTATCATCAAATTATCAAAAAAATGCACAGGGTTCCTTTTTCTGGGAACTTGTTTGCGGTTTCCGGGGGTTTCCACCGTTCCTCCCCGAATTTGGCAAAAGAACTCCTGTAGATGTTTGACCGAATCCGTATCGCATTCTGAACTTCAGTGCAGAAGGCCAATGCAGTGTGTATATTGGTGGATGACCCCTACCTGTCAATCTGCACTGGACTGTGATGCGGAATCGGTCGAACATCACCTAATCTTTCAGGTACACTGTCTACGGGTGGTGCCTTAGGCTTCTCACCACAGCACCAGTGACCTGCGGTCCGCCGTTCTTCTTTCCCTGGTTAGGAACACTGTTCCTAAACTGCTCGCTTTTGGGCTGCGCTCCGCAGTACTACTACGGCGGGCGTAAGTCGTTATGTCGCAGGCGCGGGGCGTTCGGCCTTTCATAGAGGATGATTGCGTCGATAATCGCCCGCCTATGGCAGCTAGCATCTTGACGGAGAATCTCAGCTCCGACTGAACGAAGGGTACGTCTGCGGACTCGGGCAGCATCGTTCCAGCTGTCACGGGCGCCGTGTTTCCAGCGTAAAAAGCATATGCGGATGGTTTCAGTTCCACCTGAACACATGTGCTGTTTACCGTGGAAGACGAAGTTGCTTTGTGTTGCGACGAGCTATTCACTCTTCCGCCAATACCAGATCAACCTCGCAGCTTTTTGGACTGGTCATCATGGGATTTCACCAGTGATAATACTGACACACTGTGGCAGATTTTCTGTTGCTCCCTTACGAACTTCTCGAAGAGGTGAAGGAAGATGCGCATGGAGGAAGGAGACACCAGCGACAGATCTCACCTGACCCCTGTTGCTATGGCACATGGAATACCGGAAGGCGACTACTTCGGACAAGAAAATGAACAGCAACGATATGTTATCAGAAGCTTTTCTTCCACCGTCAAGCACAATTGTTCGCACCTATGCTCACTGGCCTTCTGACTGATGTCGATGTTCATGCTGCTGCACGGAGCTTGAAACATCCGCATGCTTTCACCTACATGTTTAAGCGATGACAACCATATGCCCTGCATATGCAGCGCTGGTGCAAAGGGTATCACTGAGCACCCAGATCAATCCACTTCAGAAAGGGTGAGATGAGGAAACCAGTGCATGTACAAGCTCCATTCGGTTCTCTGGACAGCGCATTCGGCACATCGGTGGCCCGTCGTAGCCGGACGAGCCGTTTCCCCCTGCACAAACCCGTACTGGGCAGTGGACATTCAGGTATCGCTAGTCGTCGTTTTCTGCTGCAACAACAGGCTTCGATGCTCGACGCTTCCACGCAGGTCCATCCCTATTCCCTAGAGCTGCATAGAATTGCCTGGAGCTGCATTCTTCTGTCTAACACAGTCTATCAGGAGGGGATGGACCGGCTTATGTTTATGGAGCAGATGATGGGGGCTGCTGAGTCGCAGTGCAGCACCTACCTTCTCGAAAGCATAAGGCTCAAGGTCTGGAGGTCATTTGCAGTCCAACTGGCAAGGAGAACGCAGAATCCCCGAAAGACTCCCGACAGAAAATGGGGTCCCGCATCCGAAAAGCGGGAGTATCCACACCTGCTCGCAGAGCCGCTCCGCTCCAGCTTCTGAGGTTGGACCGTGCGATACCCATGCAGCTCGCAAGTTGGTGGGTAGTGCCCACCACGAACTTGGCATAACCCAAAAACGCACGGTAACGGGGGTTTGAGTGTTTTTCAACGGACGGTCCACGGACGTCAACGGACGTTACGGACCGCTGTTTAAAAAAAAGACAGGCGCTTCGTTTTGTTTGTGCGTGCCGGTTGATCGTTTTCCCACTTGTATTTACCCTGTGTGTATTCAGGTAAGGAATTCTGATCAACCACCAAAACACGCTGCCTACGTCTTTGTTGCCTGCACAATACATTGAAGGGCAACCCACAAGACTGTTAGTACTAAAAAAAACGAAGAAATGTGAAAACGGGGCTTTGCCTAGACGCTTTTCCTGTTGTTTTGCAAATGCTTTGAGCTATCTTTGTGTCTGGGCTACAGCACATTTACCTCCTTTGATCTTTTGCAGCTGGCAGGCTCCTCAAGTATTTCCTACAAAGCAGGTGCTCATACAAGAAAAAACGGAGAAGGTTCTTTTTTTTATGGATTGTAAAATGCTGCCCTAGGGCAGTGTTGAGTGACTGCGGACGCGGACGCGGACGGCTGACTGTCAGTCAGTGGGATTACGACGACCAGTGTCAGCCTTCCTTGTGAGCAGTCCAAAGTAAGAGAGAGAGAGAGACGAGTTACAGTGCAGGGACCATCTCTCCGGGAGTATCCGGTCGCCCCGCTACTGTCCCATACTACTACGGCGGGCGTAAGTCGTTACGCCGTGGGCGCGGAGCGAGCCGCGGCCCAGTCAAAGATGATCGTTGCACCGATGTGGCGCAGCGGGGCGTTCTGACTGACGGACGAGAGTAAGAAACCGTTTCGGCGCCGTGCACCGCTGAGACACATTTGCACGTGCCCTTACACTTCGGACTTCGAAGCTGTTGTGCTGGGCCTTCTTTCTTCCTGAGGTCTGCACGTCCGCATGAGGGATACCCAAGCTGGCTGACCCTTCCAAATTTGCAGACGCAGACGCAGACGCTTGGCATAACTCAAGTAGTAGTAGTTTGAACTTGTTATGCAGCAACAATCTAGTAGTATGTGTCGTCTGCCGAAGCAGCCGGAGACAGGCGCGTGGGGCAGGTCTTGCTTTACTTTTCTCTTCTTCAAATGTGTGTCGATGACCCGTCCTTTCCATTCTCTTCGTGTTTATGAAGTGAGATTTCGCTTGAGAATCCGGGATTTTATAGTCTCCGGGTGACGTTCGTCGAATGGATTCGTTTGTAGTACATTAGAAGGAGTGCATTCTTATTGTATACTTTCCGAAAACGAGCTGATCCAAGACTTTGGCGACTCGTACCGTGCCAAAAAAGAGAGGGGCGCACTGCAGAATCGCAAAAGGTAGCAGAAAAACGTGGTCGTACGCGAGCAAATGGCCCTGCGCGAAGGATGCAAACAACCAAAGGGCTGAGATAGTTCGATCGTTCTCGTGTGTGTGTGTGTGTGTGTGTGTGTGTGTGTGTGTGTGTGTGTGTGTGTGTGTGTGTGTGTGTGTGTGTGTGTGTGTGTGTGTGTGTGTGTGTTGTGTGTGTGTTGTGTGTGTGGGTGTGAGCGGGAGAATTGGGAGGGGTGATATGCAAGCAAAAAGCCGCTTGTGGGTGTGCGTGTCTATGTGTACGTGTGTGTGTGAGTGAGTGTCATGTGAGCGGGAGAATTGGGAGGGGGGCGATATGAAAGCTAAAAGCCGCTATGAAAACTATACCAACTAAGTAGTAAAAAAGCCACACTTCGACAAGATACAACCAAAAAAAACCAATAAAAAAGCGAAGGGGTGAAAGTAGAAGCAGCAGGGAGAAACCGAATATAGGAAGAGGGAAAAGCAAAGACAGTACATTAAATATAAGAGTCGATACGGGGGGGATCGCGGGAGGGGGGAGGCGTGGGAGGGGACGGGTACAGGGAGTTTAGGAGGGGGGCTTGGTTCGACGCTCCTCTGTTCTTCCGCTCAATCCGGCGCGTGCACGCAGCTCTGACGTCTCTATTCCCTCCTGCCGACATAAGCTCGCTACATCACACTCGTCTCCTTTGAAGCCTCCGACGCCAAACAGACGGCCCTCAGCTCACGTATGGAGAGGTGCTACGACAGTTGTTCAGTTGGGCCCGGGTACATAAGGGCGGACTGGCAAAATGCGGTAACCGCCAATCGGGTTCAGCTTGTGCCTAGACGGCTTCTTGTGTGTGAAGAAGTCGGTGCTTTTAAGTCTCGGCGGCAACTTTTCTGTGTACACAAGGAGCTGTCTACCACAGGAGGGTGTGGACAGAGTCCGGGTGCCCCTGCGTCTGGAATGGTGTTGGCGGCAAGCTTTCAGTGCAGCTCACGAGCGACGTTCGTCCGTCTATCGATGCTGCTAGGCTGCGCACACGATTGGTGACCTCGGATGAGCTTCCAGCCATACCTACTGCTTCCTACCGGATGCGAGTTATTAGTAGCAACAATCTCTCTGGTGGCTACTGTGGAGTGAAATGACATACCGTGTGCGTGTGTTTGTGTGTTGTGGACCCGTTTTATGTGGTGCCTTCCTGTGCGAGAGGCGACCACCGTGTGTACGTGTGTGTGTTTGTGTGTTATGTGCGCGTGCCCGAAGTGAAGAAGAACCCACTTGTCAGGTTCTCCTCGCTTTTTTTGATCCCGTGGCTCCTCTCCGAATGAATGGAGCGATCCTTCGGGGGACGGGGAGGTTGTCAACCTTCTCCATCCGGCATCCGGCTCAAGGCTTCTGTTTCATCTCGCGGAGCAGTTGACGGGGTTTTGGCCGTCGCGACAGCTTGACGTCTTTGCACAGGCGGCACATCTCACCCGAGGATGTGGCAAGCTTTTTCTATCTGAGCGGTCAGCTTGGCCTGACTAGCTGTTCCAAACTCATGGTGCAAGCACCCGTCATGGTCGGCAGTCGCCACCTGGGTCACAGTTTTGAGTCCTGTTCCGAGACTCGCTCGCACGGCGAAGCGGTGCGAGTCACCTGTCGTTCAGCGCAGTGCAATGCTGAAGACTCCTGGCTGTGTGTGTGTGTGTGTGTGTGTGTGTGTGCTGTGTGTTTGTGTTTTGTCTGTGTTTACGGTTAGCCCCCCTTCAGCGGATAACGTTCACGCGTCGCCTTGTCACCCAGCGAAGTGCAATGCAGTTGACTGCCGGTCCTCGTGCCGTCGTCGCGTCGCTGAGGGCCCCGTCTCCACGTCACGCAGGCCGGCCACTCGCCCCTCATCGCAGTGCGATAAAAGGGGAGGTGGCACGAGCCACCTCTGTCGCGCGCACAGCGGTGCGTGTGCTGCGGACCCGTTTTTACGTGGTGCCGTCTTGCAATAGGCGTCCACGCTTGTTCCGGTAGCACGTTACCGCTGATGCTCCCCCACGGCGTCTTCGGCGGCTGTGTGAGGGTCTGTGTGTGCGTGTGTCGGAGTAGCCGATGAGGTAAGTCTTCGGCCGATCATCGAGTGCAAAAGTTGCAAAAGTTGGGCTTTTATTTTTTGCACCTTTTGGACTGTTTTGAGTTTTTCTCCTTTTTTGACTTTTACTTTTTTTTTTTTTTGTGGTGGTTTCCTACGACCTTCCCGGGTGGGCGTACAGATCGGTGTCTTTCGACCTCGTTAGGGTGAAAGTTGTTATAGAGTGAACGTTGATATTTCTTCTTTGGTTTATTGACTGTCACACCTACCAGTGTGTGATCAAGAATCAGAGAGAGAGAGAGAGAGAGAAAGAAAGAGAGAGATTTAGAGTGCAGAGACCATCTACACCGAGGACTCCCGGTCGCCTCAATACAAGAAAATGATCATATTTCGGGAGTAAAGGTTGCGGCGGGTCGCGGCTGCTTTCACTCGGTAGAGTACTCCTTTTTCGGTCGGTTTCTCCAGGATAGAGCGGCTTGTCAAACTTCAGTTCTTATACCGTTATATGAAAGCTGGCGAGGAGGGGCGGAGGTGTGCGTGAGGTAATGTGATGTGATGTGCTGTGATGTGTGATTAAGGGGGGGAGGGTAGGTGTGGGAGTGTGGTGAGTGCAGTTACGTTCGTGTGCGTGACGGTGGATTGTGCAGGTGCAAATACAAAGAAAAAGAGCCCCCTTTCCCCTTTACTTTAATGGTTGCAGGCAGAGCACTGCCCTTTTTTTTTTGGTTGTTTTCTCTCGGCCTGAAAAAAGAAAAAGCTCACGGCGGCCAACGGCGCCGATGTGTGCGCTCAGCTGGAGGTGTTGGGCACGTTACATGGGAGGAAATCATGTTACACATACACGGGGAGGGGGTGGGTTCCAGATTAAAATACGGTGTGCATGACACTGTGCAACAAATAAACAACATAGCAAAAAGAAAAGCGTGAGGACGTGGAAGAAAAAAACAAACAGCCCACGTTCGGCCTTGCTCTCCGGAGGGAGCACGAGCGCCTATCTCTGATATCTGACTTCTTCTCTTTCAACGCGTGTGCTGTCGACACTCCATCGAACGTGCTGAAAAAAGCCTCTCTTTTTTTTTTTTTGAAAACCCTGATCTTGTCTCACAGCTCGCTACCAGTTGGCTATACTGTGGCGCGGGGCAGCGAGGTTTTTCGAAAAAAAGGGTGTGCTTTCATCATTATTCGTAGCTGATGGCGCCATCGGCTTTGTCGAGAATCTAAGATTGAAAGTGAGTCCGCCCGAAAACTCCGGGTGGGGGTATTGCAAGAACGTGCTTGGAATATACTGCCCCGTCTGCGCCGTGTTTCGGTCCTTCAAGCCACGGACACACAAGGCAGGCCATCATGAGTATACCTTGTGCTTACGTTCCCCTTGAAGGAGTTGGTCTCTGCATTCTGCAAACGAACGATGCACTCTCGCCTTGGAGCAAAGGTACGCCCTGTACTATTCAGGCAGTCGTATTACGTAAACCGCAGAGTCTGCTCGTGGACAGCACATTTACCTTGATCTTTCGCAACTGGCAGTCTCCTCAAGCATTTCCTACAAAGCGGGTGCTTATACAAAAAACTTCCGTCAGTGCGCAGACTAGGCGAACAAGTTAGCCCAGCCTTTCCAGGCCAAAAAGAAAGTCCGACTACCAGGGGGATATGGTGGTCCTTTCTCACGGGTAACCAAACCGCGAAAGCACGGTTTCGCGGTTTCTTGAACGCTTACGCCCGCCGCTAAACCCAGACGTACCTGTGTCTCGTGTGGGCTACAACACATTTACCTCCTTTGGGATTTCGCAACTGGGACTTCGGAGTTGAAGTTCGCCTGAGAATCCGGGATTTTAGAGTCTCCTTTTCTAGAGTGCAAGGTCACTTAGAGATCCGGATTGACCATTGTCAAAACAGTTCCTTTAATAGTGTAATCCAGACCCCGGTAGAAAGTCGGTAAGAAGTCGCCAAGAACCCGGCAGAACTCAGGGTGGGGTCCATTTTTTATTTTTACCTTTCCTGCAGGAACTCTCAGAACTACTCCAGGTTTTGAGGAGCATCCCAGGGTGGCTTGTATCCTGAGCAGTATTTGCTCCCCTCTCTCCGGGCCCAAGACCAAAAGGTGGGACTCCAGGACCGATTATACAAAAAGAGACGAATATGAGACGATGCCAGGGGAGCGGCTTTGGGCAGAAATATTCTGGCAAGTACGATGCTGTGCATGTGGGGTGTGCGACCTCTGAGGCGAAACCGGGTTCTCAGAAGAACGGATAAGGGCCCCCCACTCAGCCTCAGAATACGGGTTTTGGAGGGTATAGCATCACAATATCCCGCGGCGTTGACAATTTGTGTCACTATACCCCAAACCCAGTATTGGTCGAGAAATGTTTGAATGGGACATTATTTCTGACTTTTTGAAGACTGGATTCGGACGTTTTTGGGACAGATCGTCGGCGACGTCAGCGACGGAGAAACTTCTGTGAACGGGCGAGGTGCGGCCAGCCTCAGCCGATGTTTCGACGAAACGCATTCCCGTGCCACGTGGATTCTGTTGACCTGCGGGCCAGCAGCTCTAAAGGGGAGGCTCCTGGGCCCCGAATGCTGCGGAGGGCCCCTTTCCGTCCACTCCGGTTGCAGTGGGCACGAGGGGACGAGATCGCCGTTTGAGAAGCTGACGGAGGTGACGACCGATGATGTCGATGTGGCAAGGAAGAGCGCTCGTGGGATGATCGCGTTCACCGCCACTCGATAAAACGCGGGGCGGCACCGATCCTTTTCCAGAAGCTGTCCAGCGGGGGCAGTCCCAGCCACGTGTAGTTTCGAATACGGCGACACGTACCCGAACAACGTGTCAGTCAGGGGCCAAGCTGCCTACGATGAGCATCTACCAGTTCTTGAGGAGACTCTGTAAACGAGTTCACCTCTGAACCGTGGATTTGCAAGCACGGAAAATGCGACAGGCAGCAAAGGCGAAAGAGCAAAGAGAACGACGGAGTGCCTTGCTTGCAGAGGTTGATTGAGACACTGCACTTGCGGGCAACTTGGGGAAAACCGCTTCTGGCGGAGCAGGCCCTTTCGCTAGGCTTGACATCATGTCCATCTTGGCCGAAATCAAAGCTAGTGGCGACCACTGAAAAATCAGACAAAAGGCTGATTGAATGAGCTGAAGCAGCACGCTGAGAAGCAACACATGCGAGTAGCTTCTGAATAATTGGCAGATCACGACAGTAAAGCGGACACTCCAAGCGAGGTTTTGCGTTGAACTGTTGTTGACGACAGCGTTGCCGCAGGCAATAGTGATGACTCTGGCAATTCTGCTGCGACACGACCCAGCACAAGCTGTGGGCACAAACACGACGAAGGCGCCAAAAGTGAGTTGCACCCGCATTCCGGAGCAGCAGGTGCGTGAGCCAGAACCACTATGCTACAGATTTTTGCAAGCTCCGACATGAAACCGGCGGGTGCATTTGAAAGTCGCGCCAGGTAGCGAGCGTTCAGGAGTACCTCCAAGCCTGGTTGGATGAGACAGCAGGGTGGGGCCATACTCGATGCTCTGATGGAAAACGATGTGGTGTTCTTCGACACTCAACGTTTGGAAAGCGTATGCGATTATCATCCAGGATGACTGGCACTGATTCAGAACCCTGCCATGCGATGGAACCATATCAAAGTTCTCCAGGTCACTGCCGTCCGAGCCCGACAGCTCACGACGTCCGAACGGAAGCCAACTCTGTCATGCCTGTAGCTGCTGGATGCGGTTCACATTTCAGTCGAGGTTCTGCAGATACCCCCAGAATAGCACGCCGGCCCAAGAAATGCCCACATGAGGTATTTAAGGGAAGGGTACCTGGTATACTACCCAATATACCCAACCGGGGGCATCTACGGAGGCTTCTAAGAGCTAGCAGCGACTCGATGGGAGATGCAAGCCGCCAGAAATAAAAAATGGCCACCCCCCCAGTCTTTGGATAACACCATTCAAGGTATCGTATCCTAGTGTGCGTATCGTGCGGTAGCGGCACGATTCGACTTTTAGCGCGCGCTACAACAACAACAACAAAAGAAAGCGCCATAGTAGCGGCTCTTTTACGCCAAGAAACCAGCGGGGAGCTTTTTACCACCTGGCGTAAGCATGTAAAGCGGGGGGAAAAGCTGTCTGGGGTGCGATTGCTTCGCGCTCTTGGCCACGGGCACCGTTCAAGGTTCAGCAAAAATACTCGAGGGGCTGCCTTGTGCTTGCGTCGAAGGAGGCTACAGGGGGAGAAGCCCAACACAACTACAAAGTGGGTCTTTTTCGAACCCTTCCGCCCGCCACTTGAACCACCAGATTTACTGTGTTTCGTGTGGGCTGCAGCACATTTACATCCTTTGATCTTTCGCAACTGGCAGCCTCCTCAAGCGTTTCCCACGACGCAGGTGCCGCTAGTGCGCACAAACAAGCGCCACACTAATTCTTGATACAAAAAAGAAACTGTTGTGGGGTGGTGGCACTCCTTCCTCCTTCCCCTCCCTTCCCGAGGTTTTGGGTAACTCTTGCGCGTTTGCGAAAAGATTCCTGGCCAGCCAAGTCGCTCTTCTCGGAGATCGATTGACATCTTCGGTGACTAAGGAACTCGCGGGTTTCGGTCGCTAGGTCCTGCCGATCGTGCCCGAGATCTGTCTTAGCGGATCTCTACTTGCAAAAAAAAGCACGGGGCTGGTTACCTTGTTAGCCGATAAATGAGTTCTTGTGGTGGGTGTTCCCTGAGAGCCAGGCCGCCAACGTGAGTAGCGGCTGACGTATCCGCGCCACCAAGTTCACTTAGGGATCCGGGGTTTTAAGTCTCCCGGCGACCCTCCCCCCGCGGTGGTTGCTTCTCGTTTCCCCGTGGCTGAAACGCGACGCTGGAAATTTGTCAACAGCGCGGGGTGGCCAGGAGCACCGGGGTCCCAAATCTTGAAGAATGCAAAATAAGAAATAACGATCGCAAGTTGTTGGGGCTATTGTTGCTGTAAATGGGCGTCATTTTCGGCACGCCAAACAGCTGTACTACACACATACACACTCTCACACTGTATGGCAGCTTTTCGATACATGAACGAACTTTCGAAAAGGGTCGATTTTGTCGCTTGTCGCGTGGAATTGATATATATTCTGAGCGCACGACCGAAGGCTTGTCAGAGTTTTTTTGCCTGGATCTGTTTCCCTTCTTTTGGGTCTTCTTGGCCCTTGGAACACACTGATGCCTCCAGGTCGGCTGGTTTTCGCCTCCTCTTGGTGCTGCATCACTTCGTCTCTGATCTCTGGTGTGCAGATTTCCCCCGATGCAACAATAGCCTGATTTCTCGTGTGTGGCACGATGCTTTGCGGCACGTTCTCTGTCTACCACTAGTGGACCCAGACTCACAATACAATGAGAGCGGACTTCTCGTGACGCCTCAGGACACTGGACTTGAAGAAAATACTTGACGTAGCTGCTTCGACTCCGAATGGAAGGGGGGAAATATAGAGGTAAGGGGCAAATACAATACAAACACAATCTGATTTGTTCTTCGCTTACACCACCGTGTGTTGTTTTCTCACTCAGGACTTTTGACCTGTTGTGTTTGTGTGATTTGTCGGGTAGGGGTAGACCCGCATGACCTCACGTCCGTTCAACACGTTACAGCACTTTGGATCCCTTCTGTTCTTTGTCGGGCAGCATCGTCGAGCATTTCCTTTCAAGCTGGCGCTTATGTAAAAAAATGGGCAAGGGTGGGTGGGCAAGCGAGGGGTACAATTACGGTGTTCTTCTCAGGAGCCGACGGGGTAATAACCTTTGTACAAGTGTTAGTTCTCGTCGGAATAGTATTAATCATCTAAGAACTTCGATCTTATACGACTAAAAAAAAAGCACAACCGCGGGACCGTAGACCTCGCAAAGGCAGCCTTACCACTTGCCGGTAACCTCGTGTTCTTTGATTTCTTGCCTGTCAGTGATCTACGGTAGC
This sequence comes from Diplonema papillatum, assembly GCA_030068145.1. Lineage (NCBI taxonomy): Eukaryota > Euglenozoa > Diplonemea > Diplonemida > Diplonemidae > Diplonema > Diplonema papillatum. Next base: position 88,756 of record JAPJBO010000555.1, read on the forward strand.
ACCTCCGTTACTTTTCACTGCCACTGGCGGTCACCACGTTCCAAGCCCAACTTCGCTGCACTGAGTGGGAAATCAACGCGGAGACAATTCTGATTTTCTAGGTACAGCCGATTCACACGGTCAAAACAAGCAACGTCACCCCTCGTGTGTCGACGATGATGGGCTCACTCTTGTCGTCCAGCCCAATTTTGCATGGCGGTGCATTGTCTATCGCAGCCCGGAAACCTAAGATGCGAACTGAAAGGCCTTCGTTGGGTTGCTGAGGGTAGTCGAAGGCCCGACAAACACACTGATGCAACAAATCTTACGACCTTTCGACAGCAGCGCAAGAAGTTGGGAGTTGCTGGCGGGCGTGGGGCGACAACCTTTTCGGGCCGCGATCACACCCAGCGGATTCGTGCGAGTCGCGGGGTCGTTGCGGGTGGAAGATGTCCAGCCGATGATTCCTCGCTTCGTTCTCAGCGGCCAAAGAAATCGTCGCGTTCCGAAACCATACGCCTGCCACTTCCACTCCGTTCCCATCACACTTCTCCGCCACCTGCACGACCCTCACTGCAGGCCACTGGCCCGCGACGGATGCCGCAACCCCTTAACCCGGGCGGCGGCGCTTTGATGAGCTTGGCATGAACCCGGAACCTCAAGGGGAGCAGCGCGAGAGGCATCGTCCACGCTTCAAAAGGCCCACTCACACTTCTACGCCACCAATCATCGTCGGCAGGGGAGCGCGCATCGCCACACCCGTACGAGGCGCTCCGGGTCAGACCCCGCAGAGTGTCTCTTTCGCTACCCCCCATAGGCAGACGTCTGTTTTAAAACTGTTGGTCTCAACATTGATTTCTTGTTTCTTTGCTTTCTGTATTCGTTTTTTTTTTTTTTTTTTTTTTGGATGTCTTCAGACTGTTATGTTGTCTTGTTTTGTTGATTTGTGTTATTTTGTGTTGTGCTGGTTGGCTGGGGTTGGGTTGTGAGTGTGAGTGAGTGTGTGTGTGTGTGTGTGTGTGAGTGTGGCAGTGGAGAAGTCGGTGTTTTGAGTCTCCGGCTGATCTTGAAGGGGGGACTAATTGCTCGTTTGTGTTTTCCGACAAACCCAGGGCGGGTGTACGTGATAAATGTTTTTCAACCTCTTCTTTTTTTTGCTGTTGCGACCAGTGCTCCCGCTAACCTCACTTTTAGTGAGGAAACCCAAAAACCTGGGCTAGGCTTTTTTTTTCTCCCCCGGCCCTCGCGGGGGCTCCGCCCCCCCGGCGAACGATATTAACGGGAAAAAAGTGAGGAAATCCTCATGATGAATTCCTCACCCTCTTTTTTTCCAGCCTCTTTTTTTTTTTAGAGTGCAAGTTCGCTTAGGGATCCGGGGTTTTATAGTCTCCGGGTGACCGTAGTCGTAAAGGTTCCTTTAAGGTATAGGCATGTTCGTGTGTATATCTTTGCTGCCTATTGCCGACTATTCGACTTATTCTTGAGGAATTCCTCGCACTTTCTTCATTAGCGGGAGCACTGGTTGCGACGTATCGCGGCCTTAATCGGTAGAGTACTCCTTTCGGTCTGCTACGCGAGAATTCGGGGGACGTATTTCATCGTGTGGTTTGAGCAGGCTTCGTTTTCTGTGTGCTTGCACTTCTGTACCAGCCCATTCCTATTCTGAAGCCGAGAAGTGCGACCGCGATCCAAGCGAAAACCAAGGCAGTCTGCAGACAGGTCTCGCAGTTTGGGCGATCCGAATAATTCCAGACGTCTCAAACAAAGGAACCGAAGACAGGAGCAATGCTTGAGATTTGAACGAACGCATCTCCAGCTCTTGTCCACTAAACTCAGTCTGAAGTCAGACTAGAGTCAGACTAAAGTCAGCTTATAGTCAGTCTGTGGAAGCTAGACCAAGGCTTATGGATTGTGTCGCATCAATCGAATGAGTGCCGCCCTTTGCTGCGAATCGTAGCATTGCTTCTTATGACTGAATAACCTTGCAAAGACGTCAACAAGGTGACTAAAAGGTGGTGAATGTTCATAACGCTGTGCCACTTCCTTGTGGTGCCCCCCCCCCTGGTTGTTTCCCTTTGGCGGGATTTGCTTGGGAGGGGGGGTTTCCGTTGTTTCTTGCTCTCCTAACCCCCACGGAGGTGGTTGATTCCTTTGGTAGGTCTCTACCGGCGTAGTTGCTTGTATTCGGGTCTTTATTTGTGCTTCCGACAATGCGAAGGCCGGACAGCACATTTTTATTTTTGGGTTTGCAGAGTAATAGTTCGTTTGTGTCTGAAGTTCTTTTGTGTTACCGTCGATCCCGTGGGACAAGCAGCTTGAGGGGAGTTTGCAAGAACGTGCTTGGAATGGGTATGTGCTCAACACCGCACTGGTCCCGTCTGCGCCGTGTTTCGGTCCTTCAAGCCACGGACACATAAGGCGGACCATCAGCTTGAGGGGAGGGGGCTTAGACTGTTTCGTGTTTTAAGAAGCCGGTATTTGAGTCTCGGTTGCCCGTCGGCGTGGTGGGGGTCCTTTTTTGCTGGGTTTGATTCTGGAAGAGTAAAAAAGGTTGCAGTGGCTACTGTTGGGTGGTCCGATTTGTTTCTTCTTCTTTTTGTAGAGTGAAAGACTTAAAGGGTTTGCTTGAGGCTCCGGGGTTCAGTTTTTAGAGTGATCGTTTTGGTGTTTTCTTTCGCACCAGACAACGCGCAAAAACTCTTCTTTTTTAGAGCGACTCTGGGGCTTTGGTTAGAGTGTGGCTTGTTCAGTATTTCTCGCTTTTCAGAGTGCAGTGATGCTAACAGCTAGGCTACATACTTCACTCCCTTCTTCTTTTTTCAACTGCTCCGGCTGGGTGGAGCCGGTGTGGGGCAGGAAACAATTAAAAGAGAGAGAGAGAGAGAGAGAGAGAGAGAGAGAGAGAGAGAGAGAGAGAGAGAGAGAGAGAGAGAGAGAGAGAGAGAGAGAGAGAGAGAGAGAGAGAACACGGCAAAATAAGTCCATGGATGCGGCAGTCACGCTTCTCCCCACCTCCTACCCTGCGTGTGTTCACATAGTCATCGCTACCGCACCTTCAGAGAGAGAACGTATCAAGATACTCGACGTAGCTGCTTCGACTCCGAATGGAAAGGAGGAAATATAGGGGTTGAGCGGCAAATACAATACAAACACAGTCTGATTGGTTCTTCGCTTACACCACCGTGTGTTGTTTTCTCACTCAGGACTTTGACCTGTTGCGTTTGTGTGATTTGTCGTGTAGGGGTAGACCCGCATGCCCGCACGTCCGTTCAACACGTGGTTCGGTAGTTACAGCACTTGGGATCCCTTCTGTTCTTTGTCGGGCAGCATCGTCGAGCATTTCCTTTCAAGCTGGCGCTTCTGTAAAAAAACAGGGCAAAGGGTGTGGGTACGGCGGTGACAGCCGAACATAGGCGCCGTCAAGGGTGTCCGGGCAAACTAGGCGAGTCCTTCCCACGAAGGGAACACCGTCGTGTTTTGTAATTACCGTCTAGCCTCTAATTTATAGGCCAATAATATGCGTGGTTTATAACTTGTCGGCCGCTAATTTATAAATCCTTAATTATCATTTTCGGTACCCACTCTTTGTGGAATAGTGAATTGAATTAACGCCTTTTTAGCGGCGCCGCAGGCCACGGTACGGTGCAGTGTGTGGCGCGCCTCTGTTTTACAGGCCTTTGTTTTATGTAATTCTTAATTTATAAATCGTTAATTATTTCGTTTCACATTTCCCAATATTTATAAATTAAGAACTACATAAATTAGGAGCCAGACGGTAACATTAGAGAACACCTTCGATTTCAGTATCTGCTCTCCCCAGCGGTGCCTTTGTTGTGAGGCGGCGGTGCTGTTTTTTTCGTGGGGGATTCGGGGGGGAAATCTTAGTTGAATGCTCAGACAGAACACTGCCTCTCCCACACATGTTTGATGCTACAAGTTTTAGAGTGTTTTCTTCGAAGATGACGCCAATAGAAAATAAAACGAAAAAGAGGAACAAGGGAGTGTAGGACTCCGTCAACAGGGTGTGACTCTTCTTTTTTTTTCACCGCGGTATTGTGCGCACTTCGTCTTGGGGTTCTCTCGTAAATGCAGACCATTCCGAAGATAGAGCTCGATAGCGGGCCCTTGGATGGGTATTTTCAGTCCCTTTCTTCTTGCTTTAGGAATCATGCGGTAGATGTAAGTCCATGCTTTGTCCACAGCAGGTGGAAAACCCGGAGAGCAAAAGGGGGTCCGCGATGAGAAAAAAGGAAAGACTAGTTGTGTCACAGTCCTTGACAAAACAGGTCCAACTAAAAAGGTGCTTTGTCGCCGGAAGACCATCGGTCAGCATTCCCGGACAATCAAGGCACGCGAGCTGGAGAGTCATAGAAGAGGTTCTGAGAGCTATGGGTCCTCATTTTAGAGTGCAAGTTCACTTAGAGATCCGGGATTATATAGTCTCCGGGCGACCGTTGTCGAAAAGGTTCCTTTAAGGTATCGTATATTAGTGTGCGTATCGGACCTGCGGTAGTGGCAGTGTGTGCTTGTGCGTGTGTCTTTGTTGCCTATTGCCGACTACTATTCGCCCTATTTCGCGACGGCAACGTAACCCCCATAAGCCGTTGGTCAAAATGGTCGCCCGGGAGACGCTCATACAATGTGCGGACAATTTATCTGTTGCCACCCGGTCCTTTCACTACTGCGCGTAATAGACTGGGTACTGGAGTGGAGACTGCGTGTGCGAAGGACCTGTTTTATACCTTGCATGGCAGGTTCCATTGCTGGCAACTTTCCCTTACTGACATGTCCACGACGCGGTATGTTGTTCCACAATACATCCTCCTCCTACTGCGAAAACTGGTTCTGCCGCTTCGTCTTCACCGTCGCTAGAAAGGTCAGGCGGTGTCTCTGGTGTGTTTGTCACAATTGTGGGGTGAAGTTACGATGTTGTCGGGGGTATCGACGGGCTTATTAACCTTGTACAAGACTGTGTGTTAGGCAATCGTCGGATAAATCAATCTTCTCAGACCTGCGATCGTACACGCACAAGAAATATCTGTTTTTTACCCTTGCAGCCACGTAAAGAGAAGTTTGTCCGAGGATTGAGCGTCAGAAAATTACAATTTTGGCTCTACCATCTATCCATGTTTATTTGTATATTAGAGTGTGAGCTCGCTTGGTATCCGGGGTTTTAAAGTCTCCTTATTGGGGGATCTGGGGGTAACCTCCATACCCCGTGTTGCTGTACGTCATTCGGAATGACGATTGGCCGGGGTTCGAAGTAAAACTAGTGCAGGTAAAGATACACGAAACCAAAGTTGAGGCTGTCAACTACAAAATCTCAAACGCGCGGCGAAAGCGCGCCGAGAGAGACCCTTTCTAGTAGGTACCTTGCAAAAGGCTGGGCATACTAGCGTCGTAGCTAGCGATTAGTTATGATGCTAGCGATAGTGTGGTACGCATTAGCATGTCCTGCGTGATGAGCAGATCTTCGGGGTTTCGGGTCTGCGGGGCGTGGTCCAGCGGTCGTGGCGGCTCTTTTGGACCCGGTCGGCGGTCCGGTTGCCTTCTGACGTTTCTTTGCAGACAGTGGCTGACATCTTCGTGTGATACCGGCCTCCTCCCCTCACAATTCAGGTCAGGGGTTCACAACCGCGATGATCGTACACCCCCGGCGGCTTTCTCCGGCGCCTGAAGGCGACCCGGCAGCATGAACTCGTGGGCCTCCTGCGGGCCCTTGGCGACGTGAGGGCGGGCGAGCGATTTCATTCGATTTCAGCGGTGCAAAGATCACTTACTCGATCGATGCTCTGTTTGAAATCCTCGGGTCCGAGAGCAAGCATCGCATATCTTCTGGAGTTGAATAGCAAGGTTTGATGAAATTGGGGGTGTTTGGCCAATGGTTCCTCAATGAGAGCGACTGATGATTTCCAAAAAATCGTCTGGTCTCGTGAGGTTCACACTTCAAAGGCATGGATTGATTTTCGGACAAACAGGGTCGTTCGAATAAAATCGCTCATATGCGAGTGGCAGGGCCACGGCCGCTACGTAGCCCGTCTGCTGGCACAAGGGAAGCTCGATCTCGGCGGACCGCGGGTAAAGGGGGGGGTTGAATAATAACACCTGTGTTATTATTCGATTTTGTCGATTACTAAAAAAAAGGTTCCGGGTAGCCGAACAGTAGCAGGATCAAGTAGGTGGTAGTGTTTTTAGACAACCAGACGTGTGTCAAATAACTGTTATTATTCAACCCCCCCTTTTACGAAGTTAGCATCAGGAAATCCACGGTGACGCACTGGGCTCCAGGCCGTCCAGGCGCATCGGACTGGTCAGACAATATAAAGCTGTGGCATCAGGGATTTTTGCTTGTGCGCACTACCGGAACTCACCTGCTTTGGTAAGTTTCTCACTTGGTACGCTGCCAACTACCGCAGGGTGCAGGTCTTGCTTTACAATTCTCTTCTTCATGGAGACCCGCCCCCGGCAATCCAGACTGTCCAATCACTGTCGAGAAGGTTTGTGCCCTATAGTGATGAGGTGGTTGACCAGGCCTCCACGAAGCCTTATACACAACACGGCTACAACACGAGGATGCAGCCCTGCTTAGGTGTGCACTCAGCCATCACAGGGCCCCAGATCTCGCTACTTGACCTGACACAGCTGCCACCTAGAAGGCCGCAGCAGTAACCTTCGCAATGAAGGCACGCGCGGCTGAGTGTATGTAGGCGATCCATACAACAGCTGTATCAGGCGCAGCTTGATCCGAGAGCTCGCTAGGGGAGGTGACGCTGCTCACCTGCCAGTCTCTCAACTGACTGCTGCCCCTAAAGATTGTTAGCGCAATTAAAAAAAACCCGCGGGTAGGGCCACAAGGCCCTTCCCAGGGCTTACGCTCCACGTGAAAGGCCGTACAGCCAGGTGTCGGCAAGTCCACGTAAGGGGAAAGGTTTTTTTCCCCTCGAACCTTAAGCGCCCACATGTGGACCACACGTATTTTCTCTGGGACCGAAAACGGAGCCTAAGCCCTGGCCCTTCCACCGGGTGTAAATTTTTTTCCCCGTTTTCAATTTCATCACAAGCTCGGGGACCCCCCACCGCGGGTCAGAAACGGGGAACAGAAGAGGCATCAACGCAAGTGCCCCCCACATTCGTTCAGAAACGACAACAAAAAAACGGAATAGTTCGAAAAGACTTCGCCCAAAACGCGATATCTTCGGAAATCTGACGAGAACGGGCTGGAATTACCCCCATGATGAACACTTAAATCCAATAGCCGCCCCCTCCGGAGGTTCAAAGCGAACTTTCACTCTGAAAAAAAAAAAAAAAAAAAAAAAAAAAAGAGAGAGCGAAAGAGAAAATAAATAGCCGAAGGGCGCCCATCATCTTGGACCCAAGCAATCTCTGGACGGGGGACCCGTTGTCAACAGAAAACCGTACACCGCGAGAGTAGGAGAAAGTAGAAAGGGAAACTAGAGTTTTCGTTGACCGCACTACCCTGAGCCTAAATCCTGGACGTGGTTTCAGGTGGCAAATTTGGCGAATGATCATGATCAGAAGGTCCTACTTGGGCGGCTCAGCTTCCTCACATTGCATGTGGCTAAAAAAAAAAAAAAAAAAAAAAAAAAAGGAAAGGAAGACACCGTCACGACATGAATAGCATCTTCGGGTTCTGTGGTTTCATTCGGCGCAAAGAGTGCAATCCTGTTGGGTTAGCTTTTCGGGTTCGCCGTTTCATATCTGCAAGGTTCGTCAAGAAACTCGTGAGGACAGTGATAGGTGGCGTGTAAATATCGAAGAGTGGTGGGTGTGTGTCAAACAGAGAAACGAGACAAAAAGAATACTCGACGTAGCTGCTTCGACTGCGAATGGAAGGAAGGAAATATAGAGAGAGAGGGAAAAATACTCGAGGGACTGCCTTGTGCTCTTTTCGACGGAGGCTAGAGGGGGAGAAAACAATACAACTGCAAAGTGGGTATTTTTTGTTGAACGCTTACGCCCGCCACGAAACCCCCAGACTTACCTGTGTTTCGTGTGGGCTACAGCACATTTACCTCGTTTGAGATTTCGCAACTGGCAGTCTCCCCAAGTATTTCCTTCAAGGCAGGTGCTTATACAAAAAAACAATACAAACACAATCTGATTTGTTCTTCGCTTACACCACCGTGTGTTGTTCTCTCACTCAGGACTTTGACCTGTTGTGTTTGTGTGATTTGTCGTGTAGGGGTTGCCCCGCATGACCTCACGTCCGTTCAACACCTGGTTCGGTAGTTACAGCACTTGGGATCCCTTCGGGTCTTTGTCTGGCAGCTTTTGTCGAGAATTTCCTTCCGAGCTGGCGCAAAAAGAGAGAAAAGAGGAGACAAGATAGAAAATGTTGGTTTCGGCGAACAGGACTTGTGTTTTAGCGTTACTTGGAATAGAAGGTGGTGTTTTGAACTCACCGGTCGACCGTAGAGGCTGGGGTTGGGAGGAGGGATGAAAGAGTTGAAGACGATTGGAGGGTGCAGCTCGTTTCGGGTGGTGTCGCTAACATTTTGTGAGGCCGGTTCGTCCCTATCTCTTGAAACTGCATCGAAGTGCCTGCCGCTGTTTATCACAGTGAACCACGGTCCACCGCGGTCTATCAGGTCCATCCTTAGTCCCTAGAGCTGCATCGAATTGCCCGGTGCTGTATTCTTCGGTCTATCACAGTCTATCAAGAGGGGATGAACCGGCTCAGTTTAGGGGGTGTTCGGGGTTGGGTAGGGGGTGTGGTCGTCTTACTTCGGCGTGAAAAGCCAGGGAGTTTCGACGCTATACTCCGACCCTTGGCTAATGTACCGGGTAGCGCGCTCGTCAAGAAGTTCCCGGTCCCTGACTTTTCTTCTGGGTGGTTTCGTGTTGCTCGGGGTGGCTGAGTGTTACGAGGCACGGGTTGGGGGAGCGACGGAAAGAAAGAAAACTGGTTTTCGGCGAGCAGGACTTGTGTTTTTTTTTTTTTTTTTTCTTCACCTGCCTTGATTTACCTTTTTTATTTATTTTTTTTGAGTGCTTGGGATTACAAGAACCTTCGGTTACACGGTGGACAGGAATAGTGTTTCGAACGGCGTTCACCAATGTTGTCCCTGGGCCCTGAGCCTGAACGCAATTTGGTGAGGCACGGTAGTCTACTGCAGATTTAGACCGACGGTCTAAATCTGCAAACAGGGGCGGGAACGAAATCCTTCGGAAAACCCCCAGCGTTTTTAGAGTGAAAGTTCGCTTGAAACTCCGGGGTTTTAAAGTCTCCGGGTGACCTTCGTCGTTAAGGGAAGATATTCTTTGTGCTCTGAGTGTCGTAAGAGTGGTGGATACACGAGGTAAGAGGATCGGTGGGTACCTTGGTCGTTGGTCATTGGTGGTTTCGGTCATTGTCCACATACCTTACTTACGGTAGGCCCTCCGCAGTATGGTGCCGCAGTAGGTGACTGTCTGTCTTCTTTCTAGGATAGACAGGTGGGGGGGTATTTGCAACGATGCTCCGACGGCGCCCGACCGTCCCCCGGGGCGCTGGGAAACAGAGGCGTCCCCGGTTACTTCGGTCAAGGTTGCGGAGGTTCGTCAGCTTCGCTCAGAGCACCCGAAACGACAGCATACACGACCAAAAACCACCCCCTACAGTAGCGGTCGAAATCTGCAACTTCTGAACTAAGACCCGGCAGTCTTCCAGAAAAAGAATAGAATCCGCTATTAGTCTTGGGCCCCCCACGCGCAAACGTTTCTTTGTGAACGTGTGCAACCTTACCTGAGGTAGCCAATACGGCCCTTGACACCAATCCAAGACAGTGCCAAAGAGCATACTTAGGCGCTGAATTTTGCTATGGAGCTGTGTTTTCTGGATTTGTGGAAACCCTCCTGGTATAAGATATGGTGGACCCGAAGCCGCACGGGGCCCCTTCTTGCGGTTACTACGCATACATAAACGCAGCCATGTGGGGTATTTGGCGAAGATTTCGCATGTTTGACTGCGGGGTTCTGCCGCCGGCCCCCGAAGGAACGTCTTTTCTCTATTCTCCTCCCCCCCCCCCCGCGACGACAGCCCACTCGAAGGCAGTTGATTTTTCAGAGTGAAAGTTCGCTTGAAACTCCGGGGTTTTAAAGTCTCCGGGTGACCTTCGTCGTTAAGGGAAGATATTCTTTGTGCTCTGAGTGTCGTAAGAGTGGTGGTTACACGAGGTAAGAGGATCGGTGGGTACCTTGGTCGTTGGTCATTGGTGGTTTCGGCCATTGTCCACATACCTTACATACGGTAGGCCCTCCTCAGTATGGTGCCGTTTTTCTTGTGATTTCTCTTGGGCAGCTTCCTCTACCGGCAGAAGTTGTTTGGGTCAAAGTCTCTCTTTTTTTTAAGCCTGTTTCGAGTTCTTAATAACTTCTCTCTCTCCTCCCCCCCCCCCCCCCCCGAAGAAATTACGCTCGCTGTTATTAGTTCACAGGACTAATAACAGCGAGAAACAGGCATGCCGGCCTGCTGAGGAACGCTGATACGTCGTAATGTTCCTTTGAGGCATCGTATACTAGTCTGCGTATCGTATCTGCGGTAGGGGCAGTGCGTGTGCTTGTGTGTGCCTTTTGTTGCCTATCGCCGACCATTCGATTTGTTTTAGAGCGCGCGCTTTTTTTAGAGTGGGGATCCGGGGTTTTAAAGTCTCCGGGTGACCATTGTCGTAAAGGTTCCTTTAAGTTATAGTATGTTAGTGTGCGTATCGTATCTGCTGTAGTGGCAGTACTTTGTGCGTGTATCGTTGTTGCCTATTGCCAAGGTACATTGTTCAAAGGGTCCGGTCAGCTTCTCCGGCCAGAAACTGGGGTTCGAACCACTCCCCAGCAACAAGCTAGTAGCCTCGGCTTTAGCACTGCTGGCTTTGGAAACCTGGAAAACCGGCAGTCCTTGGCGAAGGTTTTGGACGACGTTCACGTTTCGGCGTATCGACTTGCCCGTTCGCTTTCCCCCTACCCGGGCGACAGCGAGTGTCAGGTTAGCCCATCCATCCGAAGGCAGCTGATTTCTTCAGGCAGGTTTTCTCTACCGCCGGAAGTTGTTTGGGTTAGCAATTCCTTCTTTTTTTTCTCTCACGTGAGAGAGACTCTGGTACATTAAAGTCTTCGGATGTGACCTTCGTCACAACAGTGTGAAAGTGTTCAATAGCAAAAAAAAGAGAGAGAGAGAGAGAGAGAGAGAGAGAGAGAGAGAGAGAGAGAGAGAGAGAGAGAGAGAGAGAGAGAGAGAGAGAGAGAGAGAGAGAGAGACGAGTTAGAGTGCGAAGAGAGAGAGAAAACATTTAAAAAGAAGGGGTTTAAGGACGTGTCTTCCTTTCTGGTTTGTTGTCCCCAAGGTTGTGCTTTGTGGGGGGGATATGGGAAGGAGGTGGTGTGGTGTGAGAGGCCGTGTGTTTCCGACTATCCCGTACGGGCGTACAGATTGTTTGCTTTTTTATTTTTTTTTTATTCCTTTGGAAGGTGGGTTCACTATTCTTTCTGAGGGTGGTTTCAATTTATTACACATCATTTCGCTCCCCTCCCCCCCGCGCCTCTTCATTTTGCTCCGGCACTGTGTCAGAAGATCTTCCATTCTGCGTGGCCGTTTGTGGTCACCTAATTATTTAGACTGTTTTTTAGAGTGCAGGGTTTCTTTGAGTGAAAGTTCGCTGAGGGCCCGGGACAACACAAACCGACGATCAACAGGGGTTGATGTGGTGCCTTGTTGTCTTCCCGATTTGGTTCTCCTTTTTTAGAGTAAAGAAATTTGTGTTCAATATTCTTGCAGTCCCCGCCCCCCCCCCCCCTTTGTGAGCTTGTCTCAGACCAGCCCGTGATTAGCTGGTTCTCTCCGGTCCGGAAGTTGCTTGGTCGTCGTTTTCGTTTTTCCTTTCTTTTTTTTCGTTTTCTTTTGCGTTGGGGAGTTCTTTCTTTTTAGCGTTATGGAGTTGGTGGAAGATTTTTTAAGAGATAAAGTTCACTTGAAATTCCGGGGGTTTTAAGGGCAAAAAAGTCTCCAGGCGACCTTTTTCTTCTGTCTTCTTGCGCTACTTTTTTTCCCGACGACAGCAAGGGTCAGTTTTCTTTAGACTGGGTGTTCAATTTTTCTTTTGCGTTACCTTTGTTTTTGTTTTGAAAGCTTCTTGGGTGCGTTCCTTTTTGTTGTTGTGGAGGGAAAAAAAATGATGAGGGTCTGACCTAAGTAACCAGAAACCCTCTCGATCAGGTACGCAGCGTGGTTGCAGTAGAGCAACTCGGGCTGCACTCGTGAAGTTTTCAGGAGGAAGACGAGGAAACCGTTTTCCGGGTGAGTGAGTGTGACTAAGTCTGGATGCGTGTGTACCGCTAGGTGGTAAGTGCCAGCTCTACTGGGGGGTTGAATACTGAGGTGTTAGTATTAACGGGGCATATTAGTGTTGGCGCTTCTTCGCTGGACCTTGCTTGTCCTTAGAATCCCCGAACCGACCCATTTTAGGACCTGCTGATGGCAAAACCTGGCGAAAACTGAAAAATAATCATTTTCATGATGTCATTTTTTTAATACGACAGATTTTGCGGCGTGTCCTCATATTGAGTGTTAGCGCTGAACCCCCCCCCCCCCCCAGTAGACCCTATGTCTGTACAAGTGATCTTCACGTACCAATGGCAGGGACGTCAGTGCAAGCTGATGACTTGCACCTACTAGGTTTTTCTCATTCGAGGAGACATTTTGCTATCATCGATCCTCATCACGACGCAAGATTTCCCATCATTCTTCAAGATAGGTAGCCGGAGGCTCTCAAGCTCGTTTAATGCGTTTGCGTAGTGGACTTTAGGTGTGGTCGACGGGGGTTTCCCCCTTCTGAATCACCCCTTACGGGATGGCAGTTCCTAAAAATGGACTGTAACGACGACTCTCCTTCCAAATGCCGCGCGCCAGAACACCATCCATGAAACCATGAAACCGCACCAGTCTTTCTCCGTATTCAGAAAGAAGGCTCGCTTGACACTCCGAGGTTGTTTTAGAGTCTCCGGGTGTTTTTCTTCTTTCTAAGTTTTAGACAGTTCGCTCACGGATCCATTTCTTAGAGTGAAAAGGGCTTTATGGACCAATCAGGCTCTTAGTTCTCGCGAGCTTATGCAGGAAACTCGGGACATCGGGCCGATGGTTGGAGATTGATTTCGGGCCTCTTTTCTAGAGTGAAAGTTCGCTTGAAAATCCAGGGTTTATAAGTCTCCGGGTGACCTTCTTCAAAATGGGAAGATATTCTCCGTGCTCTGAGTGGTTCTCAAGAGTTTTCTGCTTGCCAGAAGAAATTTGAATTTGAGGGGGGGGATGTCGATGCAGGCCCTGGGGAAAAATACTCCGGCCGCCCGGTGCTTATTTCTACGGAAGCTAGAGGGGGAAGAAACAATACAACGACAAGTGAATCTTCTTTTTTTTTTTCTTTTTTTTTTTTTAGAGCGAATTGTTGTTGAACGCTGGTGCCCCTGCACTGAGTCAGATTTGACAGTGTTTCGTGTGTGCTGCAGAACCTCCTTTTTTGATATTTTGCAACCGGCGGTCACGTCGAGTATTTCCTACAAGCAGTTGCTCAGATAAACAAGCTACTTTTGTTTCTCTAGACCCGGTGGGGCGGCAAACCGTCATTCGGATGAATAGTCTCCAAAGAAACAACACACACACACACTCTCTCTCTCTATCTTTAGAGACAATATCAGGGGGGCGCAGGGGCTCCCCGGTTGGTTTAATGTTTAGACAGAGCACTGCCTCTCATGCATGGTTGATGCTAGCATCCAGTCTTCTTCGAGAAAGATGTTGTCTAGGAAAGGGATGCAAAATAGAAAGAGGTAGTTTGGTGTTTAGGCCGGGAGGTGGTTCATGGCGGTGAGGCTGTACACCCTGGCGCTCTGGCTCCATCGGGTAAGAGGGCTCGGTGTGTACAAGAGCCTGTTGCTTGTGAAGTCAGTTACTTCCGATACGTCTTGGCCGTGTGAAGGTGCTGATGCTTCCTGAGGTGCATTGATCTTTCACACCGCTTTTCCTCTCAAGTACTCTCCCGGGTCTTCGCAATGTGTCGACCTGCTTCTTCTCCTGACAGTTGAGGGGATTGGGGGAAATCCTAGCTTATTGTTTAGGCAGAACCCCTGCCGCTCATGCGTGTTTGATGGCTTCGAGTCACTGAATTTCTAGACTTGTTTTAGACTTCTAATTTCTCAGAGATATAGAAAAAGGGAGAAAGGTGTCTCGGGGGGGCAACTATGGTGGTGTGTGTGTGTTGCGGACCCGTTTTAACGTGGTGCCTCCCTTCACGAAAGTACGACCACTGTGTGTGTGTGTGGGGGTGGGTGGGATAATAACGGGACTTATCACGGTTCACAACTACGCTAGTCATCTCGCTATGCTGAAACACGGGTTTCGTATTAGCACGGCGTTTCGGCCCGTTGTGCCGCCCGTCATATTGGAGAGGGGGCGGCAGTGATGCACATGCACAGCTTGCCGTGCGCAGTCCTTTGAGTCAGAAAGAACAGTCTTAGTGATAATCTAGTGAAACCCCCGTTCCAACCCGGGTGATATCCTCATGTCATGATGCTCGATCTTCGTCATGGTAGTTGAGGGACGCCCTCGTTCATCAAACTGAGACCCGAAACTGACGAAGAAATGAGAGAGAGAGAGAGAGAGAGACGAGTTAGAGTGCAGGGACCATATCTCCGGGGAGTTTCCGGTCTCCTCACTTAGAGAAATGTGAAAAACGGGGTTTGCCCGGAGGCTTTTCATGTTATCTTGCAGATACTTTGAGCTATGTTTTGAAACCTCTCAAATTTGGTCGCCCGACAATGGTAAAACTGCCGCCCCTCACTCTCGTTGGCTGCACACTTAGGTAGGGGAGAGTTTAAGTTTAATGTTTAGGCAGAACACTCATGATTGAGGGGGAGACGCCGCCGAAAGTAAGCAGCCTTCTTTTTAGACCCGTCAGCGTCTCTTCCCTCCAGCGTTGCAGATTGCGCCTGCGAAGGTCAGAAGAAAACAAGAATCCACCTGGGTGGCACCTCTTGATAGGTAGAGAGAAAGTACTCTTTTACCAAGCATGAAGCAAGAACGCCTGAGTGGCAGCTCGAACGCAAAAGGTCGTTTGCCTTAAACATGCAAGCAAGAGTACTTCAGCGACAGCTTTTGGTGGGTGCAGAAAAAACAATATTTTAAGTCTCCATTTTTGTGTTTCCGACGATACCGAATGGACGTACAAAGTCAGCCGCGCGTGCGATCACCCTGGACATAGTGGTCAAACGATTCGCATTCTCACATATCATCAGGGCTCTCTTGAGTTCGTGGGAAGTCATTTGCATGCATGTGGAAGGCCGAGCCGTTACATGTTATCGCATTTGGGATTTTTGGCGTGCATTTTTATTATGCATTCCCGCACGGTGGTCGCGCCACTATGCCCCCAGTCCAGGGTCAAGTTTTTCCACAAGGGACGCCCGGATATTGAAAGGCGTGGGGTGGGATAAAGTGGAAATAGCTTAGTTTGGCGACTAGCACTTCTCGTGGAGCGGGACCGATGTTCTTTTTTCCACTGAGGAGGCAGGCAAGCAAAAACTGGTGCCCGTGTGGGAATGGGATAACGTGGAGAAAGGTCAGTCTGATGGGCAAGCATTCCTCGGAGGGTTTTCGCGTAGAAGGAAGGGTAGGAAGGGTGGCAGTGTGGGGGTTTCCACCCGGTTTGAGGGGGTAAAATGTTTCTTGGGTTTGAACTCCTATATTGCCATGGGTGGAATATTTTTAGCTCTTGAGTTTCTTGACGCGAACATCAAGCAAAATAGGGAAATCTTATTGAATACCAGGGGAAGTGGGTTGGTTTGTCTCGAATACCCCAAGAAGACGGGAGCAGCGCGTGGTACACAGCTCCTCGGGGGGTTTTAAGTCTCCGAGCGACACACATCGTATCGTCGAAAGGTTCTGTTGTGGTGTAGTAAAGATCAAAAAACGGATTGGCGGGTTCGTAATGCTGCGCTCGCTTTTATTGGATTTTCGGGTCGGTGCAAGAAGCTGGAGTGTCAAGGTGCACACAAGCTTCGCGGCGTGCGGACACGTGGGATAAGTTGGGAATAGGTCAGCGAGTAACTGGCGAGAACGAATCCTGCTAGAAAGTTATGTGGATATTCGTGCTTTTGGGCAAGAAAGCCCAGAAATAAATGGCAACGAGGAGAACGATCGCTGTTGCGGAGCGAAGTGGGGGGAGGGAAAACCTTACTTTAATGTTTAGGCAGAGCACTGCCTCTCATGCATGTTTGATGCTAGCATCAAGTCTTCTTCGCGGGGAGCGGAAACTATAGTTTAATGTTCAGACAGAACACTGCCTTGGGGGTGTAGAATAAAGTGAGACGGGTCAACTATCGGTGGGTGGTTTTCTCATACATTTACTTCTTGCAATTCTTAAGTAAGTGGAAGTTCGCTTGAAACTCCGGGGGTTTTAAGTCTCCGGGTGCCTTTTTTTTAGAGTTAAAGTTCGCTTGAGAATCCGGGATTTTAGAGTCTCCGGGTGATCTTTTTTATTGGGGAGAGCCCCGTCAGACTTGCTATGTTTTCACTGGGATGCCGTGCAGCCGATGGTGGTAAGCGCGGAAACGTGGGATAAACGCGGAAACGTGGGATAAACGCGGAAAATGTGGGATAAAGTGAAAAGTAAGATCTGTTTGAGTTGGAGTTCGAAGAAATGTCGGGACCCCGGTCATGCGGGGGGGGCTGATCTTTCGTTTGCCGTCGGAGCACCCTGAGTTTCGACCCCCTCCGACGAGAGCGGCGGCGATTTGATTCCTGGCCGTGCACAAAGGAATCCTGGCATCGGTTCCCTGCGGCATCCGTTTTCGCACTAAGAAGGGGGTTTTCAAAAAAACGTGGTTTTGTCGTTGTCGGTCGTCATTTTCGAAGAGACCGTGGCTACTTTCGATCAACCGTCAAAGAGAGCTGGGAGGAATTGGGCGGAATCTGTTGCGGACACTGCTCGGGCAAAGAATAGCCGAGCCGCAACTTAACAAACGGACTTTTTTTAGTCTTCGCTTTGCGGTCGTGTGCTGGCAGATTCCTGAAGAATGCTTGTGTAGGGCCGTCCAGTGCTTTTCTCGACAGAGGCCGGAAGGGAGACAAAACAACCATTTGTTCAACCTTTACACCCCCCCGCTGGTAAAACCCAGATATAATACCGGTGTTATTTTAGCGTTATTTGTGGATTAGAAGGTCGGTATTTTAAAGTCTCCGGTTGACCGTAGAGGCTTGAGTATGGCGGGGGGTTGAGAAAAGTGAGAGGGTGCAGCTCGTTTCGGGTGTTGTGTCACTCCGTTGTGAAACCTTGTGAAGTCCCCTAACGCGTTTAGGGGGTGCTTGGGATTGGGTAGGGTGTGGTCGTTCTGCTACGGCGTGAAAAGCCAGGAAGTTTCGACGCTAATCTTCGACTCTTGATTAAGTTCACCGGGTTGCGTGCTCGTCAGGAAGATCCCGGTGCCTGGCTTTTCTACCGGTGTTATTTTAGCGCTTTTTTGTGGGGTTTTAAGGGTTCGGTGTTTTGAGGGTCTTGTCTTTTTTTTAGTTAAAGTTCGCTTGAAACTCCGGGGTTTTAGGGTCTCCGTGTGGACCGTTCATGAATGGGTTCTCTTAGAGCAAGAAAGGGCTATGTGGTTACGGGTTGTATATTTAGTGCACGCTTTCGTTATGGGTTATGGCTAGCTATGTCCGGGACTGTTTGTGACCGACAACAAGTACATTCCTTCGTGGAGTGTAGTCTTGGGCCCCACACTTTTTAAGAGATAAAAGTTCGCGAGTGAGAATCCGATCATTTTTCAAGCGTTATTTTCGTGTGTGGGCTGCAGCACGTGTCCTTCTTTGCAGACAATTGCGGCTGGCGGCCTCCGGTAGCATTTCCTACAAACGGGTGACGGTTTAAAGCATGAGATTGAGTCGCGGCTTCACAGCACGTGGAAAAAAGAGGGGATGCTTTCATTTCTTCGCGAACGGCGGGGGTCGGTCCTGCCTTATGTTTCTTTAGGTTTTCCGACACCCCGCGATTGTGAGCACAGACTCAAAGAAATGGAAATCCTGCAGTATTTGCATACTTTTAAGAAGAAGAACAAAAATAGAACCCCCAGGGGGGCCAAAAAAGAACGACACAGTCTGGATGAAACGCCTGGGAGAGGGAAGCGGGGATCGATTTGTTAGCCGAATGGGATAAAAGTGGTGCGGTGCCTTGCCTACACTCTTACTCGTTTTGCAACTGTTGTCTCCGGCGGAAGAACGCAGATAGGTAGGCGGCACTGATCCTGTAAAGCCCCTATTGCGAACAACCGATTCTGCTGATTTTCTCCTGCACACGTGGTACCCCCGAAAACCCCGTATTGCGTAGTTTCTGCCGAGCTCGTGCGGGGTTTGTGAAACGGCTGGGCTACATTTTATAAGTGTACCGGATTTTTTCGCCGCAGTGGCAAATGATATGCCCCGTCAGGACCGTTTAGACACTCGGTTGGCCACCTGCTGCATGTGGAGTCGTGTGAACTTGTGGAGCATGCGTAGTTTCTGTAGTTTATGCGGAGTTTTTGCGTACTGCTTTACTTTGGTTTTCGGGGGTCGAATCACATTTCTGTGCCTTGCTTTTGTTTCACCTTCTACTGCGGTTGGTGCCTGAGGATTGGTTGGTTTGAAGGTTGTGGTCCAGAGAGCCGGAGTCTCTTCGTTTAAGCCTGGTCTTCCTCTGTTTGTGTTGATGCAGGTATGGTGGTCCCTCGGGGTTATTGCTTGTGCAACGTGTGTAACACGGAGAGCCAGGGGTCACGGTGCGGTTAAGAACCCGTTCTGAATGGCAAGCAGGACGGATGAACCGTTGACACTGGGGGGAGGGATCTTAAATAATGTTTAGACAAAACACTGTCTCGTGCATGTTTCGCGGGGGAATCTAAGTCAAAGGGCCTTGCCTTGCCGCAGCATGGGAGGCCGTGGTGGGGGGGAATGCAAGAATGTGCTTGAAATGCTCAACACCCTGTCTTATCTAGCTGCCGAATTTGGGAAGGGGAAATGGGATAAGTAGACCACGTCTGCAACACGGCACCTGTGCTGCTGTTGTGAGGTTGTCTGTTGTCGTCACGTCTGTCTAGAGTAGACAGCTCCGGGGATTTTCTGAGAACTCGCAAAGAAAAGCAAAAATACGATTCCCCGGAGGGGCCGGACTACTTCCTTCTTCTACATGCTGGAGGCCAGGATACTGAAGAAGGGCCCATGGTTGTTGATGCGTGTCTTTTTGTGCTACCGACGATCAATCAACCGTTCTTCGTATTTCTTTTTCCCCCGACGACAAGCAATGGGTCAGACCAGCCCGACGCATCCGAAGACGGTTGTGTACTTTATGCAGGGATTTCCCTACCGGCGGAAGTTGTTTGGGATAGCGCATGTTCTAGAGTGAAAGGTCGCTGGAAACCCCTTTGAAGCCTCCGAAGGAATTCTTGGCAATATTCTGTGCGGCAATTTTTTCGACGATTTTACGTCGTTCTGTCGTCTGACGACTTTGCTTACTTTGCGTTGCTTACTCTCTTCTGTGGATCTTTTTTGTTCTTTTTTAACTTTCCTGTTTCCAACAACTAGTACCGCGATTCTTCTCGTGGGCAACGGTCTGCCTATTCGTCCTCTGTCTTTTACCCCCGCAATTGTTTTTTTTTTTTTCTTCTTCTTTTCCTGTTCTTTGCGGACCTGCCTCCAGGTTTGGAGTGAGACGTCGCAAGGTATCGGTCGCAAGATATCGGGGGTTCAGAGAATTCTCAGGTGCTATTCTGAGGATCGAGGGGGTGGGTTTTCCCTATGCATACCGGAGGCCAGTGATATAAGAAGGGCCCATCCCCACTGGGTTGTTGACGCGTTGTGTTTGTGTTTCCGACGATCCCGTTTTGGGCGTACAGACTGGTGTCTTTCGACGTTTTGTTTTTTTTTTATATATATTTCTTAGCAGGGCATTAGCTTCTTCCGGATCAGAGGCTCCAGGGGTTTGCAGATATTGACCGTTTGTGGGGGGTGGTCCTGAGGCGGTTTGGTCAGCGCTTTCGTTCGGTGGCTCGGGGCACACTACCGCAACTTTTTACAGAAGATTTTTTTTTTTTTTTTTCCCGACAATTTTTTTATTTTCCCCCCCGGTCCCCGGTTTTGCAGATTTAGACCGTTGGTCAAAATCTGCAACGTAAACTAATCCCCTGTTTCTTAGCGTTTTTTGTGTGTTCGTTGTTTAAAAGGTCCGGTTGTTCAGAGTCTCCTGTTGACCATTGAGGCTGGGAGTCGGGTAGTGATGGGGGGGTGTAGATTCTTCGTAACGCACATATTCACTTTGGCTAGCCAAGGCTGTGATTCATGTGCCGACACCAGGATCGCACACTATGAATGTGGTCTCGGGCTCCCCCACGTGCTTTTTTTGCGTTTCTTTATCTTCTTTACGACGCTCCGCGGTTTGGAGTCCGAGTGTCCAGACTGTTTCGAGTTTTAAGAAGTGAGTGTCATTCAGTCTCCGATGCGGCGGGGATTCTTGGCAAAATCAAATAGGGCGTAAGGCCACCCTTTGAGTGGGGCACCCTGTGGCCTGCCCCAGAAAAGCGGGATAGCTCGCTAGAGAGCTAAATTTGAGATACTCAACTTTATCTAACTTCCAGACTCGGAAAAAATGGGCTTGCCATTATTCGCAAAGCTGTTCGTCGTAGGTTCGGCCTAAAACTTGGTATTCGCTCAGACTTGGACTTTGCTAACTCCCTGGCTAGCTGGCGGGCCAGAAGATGCGTCAAGAAATTTGCGGCGCAGGTATTTTGGCTGAGTATCTTTTCCATATTGGGGCTATCACATATTTTGCTCATTCTGTTCACAATGTTCCACCGTGGCAGGCAATGCAGGGGGGTGCAGGACGAAAACCTGCTGCAGCCGGTGAGCCAACGTGTTTCCACTGAGAATACAGATACAATAAAGATGAGCCGTGTGAAAAAATTTGTATGGCGCTTTCTTTTGTTTGTGCGCACGAGCGGAACTCACCTGCTTTGGTAAGGGTAGATAAACTCCAGACTTTGTTTCTTAGTTTTTGCCTTGCTGCCGGAGCGAACGCACGCGCGCAAAAGAGAAAAGAAAAGACACAAAGAAAAGATTGGATGTGCAGCATGCACACGAAGGCTGCAAGGCGCCCCCGCCATGCGAAAACGCCCAACCACTGGCATCCGTGACGCTTCTGGACACAAAAAACGCTAAAAACCCTCGGGCGCGG
This sequence comes from Diplonema papillatum, assembly GCA_030068145.1. NCBI lineage: Eukaryota > Euglenozoa > Diplonemea > Diplonemida > Diplonemidae > Diplonema > Diplonema papillatum. The sequence continues at coordinate 109,962 of JAPJBO010000555.1, forward strand.
ACCGAGAATGTAAAACTAGCTTGTTACAATACAAAACCATACGCTCGCAAACTCGCCAGCTCTAGTGACCGAAAGGTGTTTGGGTCTTACGGGTTCTTCGGGGGTATGGGGGTGAGACTCGGTGCCCTTGAAGTCGACCTGCGTGCGGATAGCGACCGAGCTCTTTGCGACGCTTCTTGACCTTGGACAGCAGCTGCTGTCTTTTGCGCTGGGGGTGCTTTTACCGCAACCTTTTCTGCTTTTTTCGCAGCTGCTGACCGGCTAGCAAGAAGGGCTTGGTTGCGTTCACGATACCGAATTTCTTCGCAACCCTTGGCCTTGCAAGCTTCGCACAGAGGCTGAAAGCTTTGAAACCTGGCCTTGCTTTCAGCAGAGATGTCGAGCAGCTTCTGCCTTGAACCGCAGTGTCCGCAAATGTCGGCCTCGCGGAGCTCGGCTCGCCGGGATGCAAGCAGCCACTCGACATGGTCCTTGCACGACACTGCCCTGCGGACATAGCAAGCATTCGCCAGGACGGAGCCCTCCGGAGGAAATGCATCACCACACGTGTAGCATTCCTCCTTTCGCAAGGCTTTCACCTTGTCAATGCAGGTGTCCTTCCCACCATACACCGCACGAGGCTTCCCGCCTACCCCACACGTGACCGTGACGGCCTTGGCGGTTGCACCTTTCTCGACCAAGATGAACCCCTTTAGGAGGTTCAACCCCGGCGGGAGGTGTTCTTTGCCGTCTCTGCGCAACGAGGGGCGCCACTCATCCTTGAAGCTTTCCCGTTCCAAAGCCTCCGCAAAAGATGCCCACCGCTCTGGATCCTCCTGCTTGGGGCACGCGTCCAGAGGGTTCCGGCGGGTTCCGGCGGGTTGGAAGTGCCATTCGGAGGGTTCCGGCGGGTTCCGGCGGGTTGGCGATGCCATTCGGAGGGTTCCGGCGGGTTCCGGCGGGTTGGAAATGCCATTCAGAGGGTTCCGGCGGGTTCCGGCGGGTTGGCGATGCCATTCGGAGGGTTCCGGCGGGTTCCGGCGGGTTGGCGATGCCATTCGGAGGGTTCCGGCGGGTTCCGGCGGGTTGGAAGTGCCATTCGGAGGGTTCCGGCGGGTTCCGGCGGGTTGGCGATGCCATTCGGAGGGTTCCGGCGGGTTCCGGCGGGTTGGAAATGCCATTCAGAGGGTTCCGGCGGGTTCCGGCGGGTTGGTAGTGCCATTCAGAGGGTTCCGGCGGGTTGCGGCGGGCCGACCAACCAACCAAGATCAAACAATTTCGAACGCGCGCAACGAAGAAACAAAGTTTGGGCCCCTCTCACTTCTTTGCAGTGATTTGTTGAGCATCTACAGAAGACAGAAGAACCACGTCCTGCTACTATAAACCCGGTTTTGGGAGTTTTTTAGAGTGAAAGTTCGCTTTTTCATGGGCATGGCCTGAAAAACTACGGTCAAGTTGACACTGCTGACAGTGCACGCCTGCCTTCAAGGTACTCGCGCACTCACGTGGGCGGCGTCGAAGCTTCACCAGCTTCGCCTGACACCACTTGCGCACTTCACCATGGGACAATCAGACAACGCCCAAGGGATCCTTGGGCAATGTCTTTTAAAAATGCAGGTACCACACCGCGCAAGGTGATAAAACGCTCCTTTTTTTCTTTTTCGATTGCTTTTGGTGGGGCATGCAGGCCTGAAATACAGGAATAGATAGAGGAACCGTACGATAGAAAGAGGAACAGAAAGACTCGTAGGAACATTTCCGGAGTTGGGGTGCGCTGATAAACGAAGCAACGGGCGATCAACATCAACTGACCTAAGGTGATGAAAATGATAAGGCAAAAGTTTCTTGTTCTTCGCGTGTACAGGGTATAAACCTCTCTGGGGGGGTTTCCTGTATTAGCACTTATTCGTTGGCTTCGTTTTCTAGACTGTTTCTTGTAGTAAGCTTTCGGCTAGTAAGTTTTCTCTTTCATGTGCAACCGTTGTTCCGGAAGTGTTTCCGTCAGTACAGTTGTACTATTAAAAATACTCGAGGGACTGCCTTGTGCTCATTTCGAAGGAGGCTAGAGGGGGAGAAAACAATACAACTACAAAGTGGGTCTTTTTTGTTGAACGCTTAGGCCCGCCACTAAACCCAGATTTACCTGTGTTTCGTGTGGGCTACAGCACATTTACCTCCTTTGATCTATCGCAACTGGCAGTCTCCTCAAGCATTTCCTACAAGCAGGTGCTTATACAAAAAAAAAAGGGGGGGGACGTCAGCGATGCTAGTGAAAAAAGGTAGGGCCGGGCCTCGAACGTGTTGTCGGTGTCGTGGAAACTATGCTCAGTCTGCTTCGCCCGAAAAATGGCGGGCAGCGATCGAAACACCCCAACAAAAAGCGAAAATACTCGACGTAGCGTTTGCTCTTCGCTTACACCACCGTGTGTTGTTTTCTCACTCAGGACTTTGACCTGTTGTGTTTGTGTGATTTGTCGTGAAGGGGTAGACCCGCATGACCTCACGTCCGTTCAACATGTGGTTCGGTAGTTGCAGCACTTGGGATCCCTTCTGTTCTTTGTCGGGCAGCATCGTCGAGCATTTCCTTTCAAGCTGGCCACCTCGACGTAGCTGCTTCGACTCCGAATGGAAGGGGGGAAATATAGAGGTAAGGGGCAAATACAATACAAACACAATCTGGCGCTTATGTAAAAAAAAAAGCGGATGAGAGTGCGAGTGAGCTGTTTTCGTCTGCCCCGCATACACCATACAAACAGGACCCCCCTCCGACTGGACTGTGTGCGGCCCGAGACCTCTACTACCTGTATCACACACGGGTACTTCGCTGAGCCCCTTTCTTTTCCCGAATTTGCTTCGTTTTAAGCCGGTATTCTTTTTTTTTTTTTTTTTTTTTTTCAGTCTTCGGGTGAACCGTTGAGCGGGGGCCATTTTGTGTTGTCGGCAAATGGACGCTTGTCGGTCGTTGTCCGGGGTGGACCTTTCCTTTGATTGCGACGTTTCTTCATTTTTTGTTTCAAGTGTGAAACTTAGTTTTTCTCTGGATGTTTCGGGTCGTCAGTCTTCTGCGCACCCTCTGAGCAGGTCGACCCGACTATCAGCAGTCTATCGCAGGCCTTTTATGATTGATGCAAGCCATCGTTACAGATACTCTGCATTCTAACCTCAACTAACCTCTACTATCACAGGCCCAGCGCCGCCCGTAAAAGCGAAGGCAAAGGCGCAGAAGCATGCAAACCGGCAAGGAAGGGAAGAGTCGCAAAGCGACCGCGCGAAGACGAAGATTCGAATGAGTGCAAACGCCAGAAGCACGCCACGGTACGGTCGAAGAGGTAGCCATCCAGTGGCTAATGCAGGCCATCGCTACAGACATTCTGCATTCTGACCTCAACTAACCTCAACGGACGAGCAAGCGAAGGTGAAGCGCGGCACCAAACGCGCGTGAGCGCGACGATCAAGACGAGCTTCAGAGGCGAAAGCATGGCAAATCACGTGCGAAGAGATAACCGCGCCGTCGGCGATCACAGATTATCGCCACAGATTCTTTGCATTCTAACCCAAACTAACCTCAACTATCACGGGCTACCACAGGCTATCAGCAGGGGGGGACCGGCTCAGAGGCGGGGGGGGAGCTTAGTTTGAGGAGGGCGGGGTTTGTTCGGGAGGGGGTGCGCTGTCAGAGGAGGAACAGAGGGAGTCACTAACTGTGTGTTGCTTGGAGCCTGTGTAGAGGAGCCACTGAGCCCACTCAGCCGCCTTGTCATTTGGGTTCTTGACGGCGAATTCTTAGACAGACGTCCTGCAGCGTTGGCTTGTCGCGTCTTGCGAAGGCTTGAAGGACTTCGTTAAGCGTTGAGTGTTGTTGCAGAGTCTGTGGTCCCAATGATTCTCGCCGATGATAGGTTTCCAGAACATAGGGGGGTTCCTTTTTTTTTTTTTTTTTTTTTTTTTTTTCCTGTTGACAACTTGTGTCAGACTAGCCCACCCGGGGGTGGTTGATTCCTTCGGGCAGGGTCTCCCCCGTCCAGCGTTTGCTTGGGTCCACGGTGATGATCGCCCTTCGGCTCTTTATTTCCTATTTCGCTCTCTTTGTCATTTTCATTTTATTGATCTGCGTCCTCCCTCACTCTTAGCGTCCTAACCGGTCCCTTCTTCTTTTTATATGCCTTTTTTTTTTTTTTTGGGAGTTGATTCGGGAAAGGGGCAGCAAGGTTGCAATCTCTGTCGGTTGGGTGATCCCACTGTCCAATAGATTCTTACTTTGCGCTAGCGAGGCGACTGTTCGCCCGAGAAAGTATCGTTTCCACTTTTTTCTAGCGTTATTATCTGTTCGGGAACGTGTCAGCTAGACTTTGGCGGACAATGTCCGGCATGGGAGGGGGGATTGCAAGAACGTGCTTGGAATGGGTATGTGCTCAACACCGCACTGGTCCCGTCTGCGCCGTGTTTCGGTCCTTTAAGCCACGGACACATAAGGCGGACCATCATCAGCGTGGAACCTGAGTGTCTGCAGACAGGACTTCGGTGTGAGTCTGGTTTGTCAGGCGGCTGTTCGTAGCTCGTCACAGCCAGGACCACCCGTGCTACTAGAGCACAGGCGAATCCGTCACGGGGAGAAGGCCCCTACAACCGTGTCTGAGCAATCAGTTAAAAAACTCAGGGCACTCGCCCTGATTGTGACTGCGACTCGCTAGGCAGCACTGACTTGTCTTCTTTTTACGGTGGCAATCTGCGAAGTAAACTCCGCAGAGCACAGTGTCCGGCATGGGAGGGGGGGGGGAGTCTCGGGCCTTATTTTTTATGGTTTGCCATGCCGCCATGTGTCCGCCACCGGGATAAAGGGGGGGGGTCCAGTGCTGATACTAATCCTGAGACCCAAAACGAAGTTGCTAACCCTGGGTGGGGGTGGGTACCCTACCCCCCCCCCCCCAAAGATGGTAAAATACAAGGGTCAAATAATTAAATACAAATTCAATAAAATAAAATACAATAAAATACAATAAAATACAATACATACAATTAAATACAATTAAATACAGAATAAAATACAGACCCTGTAGGCTACAGTGCAGCTGCCTTGTGGTTGATGTTTTTGACATGTCTTTGTGTGTGTGACTCTAAATGATCCCTGATTCTCGACTACATCTACGACTTTTTCCTTGGCTTCAGCCTGCTTTTCCTCGCGCTTCTTAGTTTCCTCGGCAGCTTTGTTTTTCCGGTCGATATCGGCAACTAACTCGTCAAGACCTGCCCATATTTGTGGTGGCGTGGACTCTCGCCAAGAAGGCGCTTTTCACCCCATGAAGCTGAACACCCTCTCTGCGTCACGGAATTCTGAATTCGTGCACCCAGTGTCACACTTCGGAGTCCACGTTCACTTATGTGGGGAGTTGTAGAGTACGGGAGGAACCGGAAATCTCCGGAAAGATGGTACCCGCATTCCAACTCGTCTCGGGAAAGGTCAGTCGACGACCTTATGCAGGTGGGTGGACTTGCGTTATCTCTCTGTCCCAGTCGCCATAGCAACGTTATCCTCGCCCAGCATCATCCTGCAACCCTGCTTTCAGGATGGCCATCGTGCCTCTCATTTTGGTTATCAACCTTACTCCTCGCTCGAATTGCCGTCTTCGACCTTCACTGCCCCTGGTCCTGGTGGTTAGGACTACTTTCGTGACAACCTCTTCGTGCCACCTCTCTTCGTCACTGGTACCTTATCTTGCACCTCTGCCCGCCGCGGAGTGCACGTCTCTGTCTTCGATGATGGCGAGTCCTTACGCCGCAAAGGAAATACCCCGAAACTCCCCGAATTTCTCTGAAATTTCCCGATATTTTCGTCTGGACGAGGTGGATACAGGCAAAATAAAGACATGTCAACTACAGGCAAATGGGATTCCAAATACAGACTTGTATTAAATACAAATTCTCCAGAATAAAATACAATAAAATACAATAAAATACAACGAATAAAATACAAGTGTATTTTATTATTGCCATCCTTGCCCCCCCCCCTTCTGGTGCAACCCACTGTGGACCTACTGTGGGACCCACCTTAGCTAAATTCTCTAAGGTGAAATGGTGGAGAAAGTGGGTCAAAAAAAAATTCGAGTGCTTTTTTGGGAGGATTTAGGCCAAACAAATTTTTTTTTTCTTGGTCGCTGCTGTGGAAACCACCTTAGAGCGGTCACCACCCTGCTGCACACAGGCCCTGCAGGCAGCTAGGAGGGGGGGGCGAGGGGGCGTCGGCCACAGTAGCCTATAGGACAAAGCCATGGCCCGTCAAAAAATATAAAGGTGGGGGAGGGGCGGGGACCCCGGGGCTTCTCCGCTTTGCCGGCAGGTGTCCGCCAAAGTCTGACTGACACGTTCCCTTCCGAAGGTTCTGCTGGCCGTTCCTTTTTCGTTGTTTTCAAGACTGTTTTGAAACAGTTCCTAATGAACGTTCGGTTGTGCGGTTGTTGTAGACCACCAATAAACAGACTTGCACTGAACTGGTGCAAGCCTGAGTGTTGGAGACCTAGTGTGAGGGCTGTTTGCTGCGATCGAGGTGACTTTTTCTACCATTTTCGGGCTTCTGACTTTTCATGTTTTGTCCCTTTCTCACTTTCCGTGGTCCTGAAAAGGCCCATTTGCCGATTGCCTGTTCCGTCCATGCACGGGGACTCCTTTTTAGAGTGAAAGTTCGCTTAAAACTCCGGGGTTTTAAAGTCTCCGGGTGACCTTCGTCGTTCTGGGAAGATATCCTTTGTGCTCTGAGTGTCGTAAGAGTGGTGGTCACCTTTTTTCTTTTGATGAAGCGCCTGCTTTGTTCGTGTCGGAAAAAGAACAGGCGCTGCGTTGGTACCGTAACTGGAATAATGTTGAACTGGACTAAAGCTGGAACGGGTAAATGACATGCCGGGGACGAAGGACACGGGCAGTACCCTTTTCAAGAGCCTTTGTGAGGAATGGAGGTATTTTAGAGCCCCCCTGCAGCGGTTGCGGCCCGGAGGTTGATTTCTTAGAGTGAAAATACTCGAGGGGACTGCCTTGTGCTTATTTCGACGGAGGGCTCGAGGGGGAGAAAACAATACAACTACAAAGTGGGTCTTTTTTTTTGTTGAACGCTTACGCCCGCCACTGACCCCACATTCGCATTGCGGGCTCCTCCTTCGCAACAGGCAGCCTCCTCAAGTGTTTCCTGCAAAGCAGGTGCCTGTGCAAAAAGAAAAATGGCAAGCTTGAAAACTTTGAGGGGTCTGAGAAGAGGGGCGTGTTTGTTGTTAACTTTCTTTTCTTTTTCTTTTCCACCTTTTTCTTTTTACCAAACATGAAATGTTGGAGGAAATGAGAAGCTCGTCGCCGCAAACCGTGGCGTTTTCACTTGCGTCCTGAATCCAGCTTCACGTAAAAAACGATCAGGCACTGCGTTCAACGAAAACAACTCTCTCTTCACATCATCATCATCATCATTAGTTTTGTATCAGCCGCGGTTGTGCGAGTGACGAGCTCTTATTTTCCCCGTGTCTGCGAAAGACTCGAAAGACTTGGTATGGCGCTTTTTTTGTGTGTGTGCGCACTAGCGGAACTCACCTGTCTGCAGGCAGTTTTCTCATGCAGTGCGCTGCCGACCACCGAATACTTGCGCCAAAGAAACGCAGTGTTTAATAAAAGTCGCACAACCCCTCCAAAGCTAGCCGTACGGGGTACACTTTCCATTTTACATCCTCATTGCCAGGAAATCGAATGGCTCCTGCGCGCGAGCTGCTGCGCGACCTGAGCTCTGGATCCAGGTAGCAGCAGCAGCATTGATATGCGCCATTGGTGCTGGGTGGCTGGCACCAGAACGTGTCCACCGTTGCGTGTCTTCACCCGTCACTCACGGGTTTCAATCACCCCGCGATGGATGTCCATCCACTGCTTTTTTGACGTGCTGAGCACGAGTCGTAGAGATACGATCGAGGACTGCCCCTTTTGAAAGCTGAAGAATGAATAGAATGATCATGCATCAATCTAGGCTTGACACGATACAATCTCTGGTATCGGGGAATCTCTGATTCGCCAGATTTTCCTCGGTCCAGTCTGGTTTGAGTGACAAGAAACCTGGTTGATCCTGCCAGCTTGTTTCAAGGATTAAGCCATGCAAGATTAACAGTGGGTCTGCAGACGGCTCATTAAATCGGTGGCAATCTACGCGGGCACTCTCTGGCGAAGGTGGCGTCGAACTAGGTATACACTTGCACGCGTCGGCGGCGATGGACGAAGCCGGTCGGTACGGGGACGAAGCACTGATGCTGGTGTACCGCGGTGCTGAACGGTGTCGTCGGGTCAGTCTTCCAAAGTACTGGATACCTCTGACACTTTTTCGAGCTCGTGATGAAGAAAAGGGGAGGTGATTTTTTCGTTTTTCTTTTTTTTTTTTTCCTCTCTCGAAAGTCTCTTTGTTGACAGTTGATGCTGGGGGGTATCATAGTTTAATGTAGGCAGAACTGTGCCTCAGGGGAATCTTAGTTTGCCTCGGGGTGGGGGTGGGATACAAGTACCTACGATTGTTGCAACAACATTCGAGTTCAGTCTTTATCGCACATTGTGCCTTGCTTTGGTTTTGGGTGCTGCTGGTTCGATTTGTGAGAATTTCGGAGAATAGTTGAGTCGCAGTCTCTTGACAACAGATAGAAAAAAGAGGGCGTTCTTGCTTTTTTTTGCCTTCCTCACGGAAGGAGTCGGCCTGCTTCGTAGGATACATTGGGTGCTCCAACTCCGGCAATCGTAAAGCAGGGCAAGAGGCAGCACAAGCTCAAGAGGTTTCGTCAACTATTCCCTGCAGTAATGGCATACTTTTGTTGACCGCACTACCTTGAATCCAAATCCTGGACGTGGTTTCAGGTGGCAAACTGGCAATTGATCATGATCAGAGGGTCTTACTCGGGCGGTCGGTTTCCTCACCATTGCATGCGGCTGCAAAACAAAAAGGATTTTACGACAGCGGTTGGTGGGAAATTTCCAAAACCGAGTTTGCCGACTCGAGGTTGCGAACTTTTCGAAAACAAGTTCGGGGGGGATGGGGGGTTTCTTGCTTCTTTCGCGGTTGTGAAACGGACCACGTCCTGCGACATTGCACTTGCCCGCCGGAAAATGGTGGACACTATTGACGGTCACTCGAAAAGGCGGCTGCCTCACGGACCTTTTCTCTCTTATTGCGTTCCCGACGATCCCGTGGTGCAGATTCGTGTCTTTCGACGTTTTGTTTGTTTCGTGCGTTCAGCTGTTGGTGCATGTGGTCGGCGGACGGCGGGGCTAGGATATGAACCTTTACTGTATCGGCTAGACTTTAACTCATGCTTTGGCCGGGATGCCCACTCCGCTGCCTTTCCGCTGGGCTCTTGGTAGCAGACCCTCTCGCATACACGTCCTGTGTCACCTGCGAAAGCAGGCGGTGTTTTCTCTTCCAAAACTCCTGACTTTCTGCTTGGCATTCGAACGCCCACACGGCACAATGCCGACAAGAACATGCTGCTGTTTCACAACCGGTATCTATGCTTTTCTTTTTGCGTTTTTGCCAGTGTTTGGTTTCATTTGAAGTTTTATTTTCCTCTTGCAAGGGTTAAGCTCGGGAGGGGGGGTGGGACGGTTTTGGACAGCAAACTCTGCCTGTTCTCGTTCGATAGAACGAGCAGTCCTTTCGAAGACCGCCATTAATAACCTACCACCACTACACTATTCCCACGAACCTAGTCAACCTTTGATTTATGCAACACTTCTGCCAACTCTTTCTGCCCATTTCTAGTGTTTCGCACACCGTGTGAATACATCGTTGTGTGCTCAAAAGTGTAAACACACTCTCCTGATTTTCGTGGGTGACCGTAGACATGAGAAATGGCCTACGTTAGCTTCGTCATAGTAGGTACCGTGCAAGGAACCCAAAAGGATCAGGCCGACTCAATGCCGATTTTGGATACCGGAAACGTGCCCGAACTTTGAATGAGGCGGCCCACCCCCCTGCTGATGGACAGCAGCAGGCAATTCGATGCAGTTTCAGGAACTGGGGGTGGACTGGCTCAGTGTCAGAATTTGTTTTTCTCTTCTTTTTCCTTCTTTTTTTTACCAACTGTCTGCGGACACGATCAGCATGGCAGGGCCGCGCGGGTGGCAAAACTGAAGAACCGATATCGGTGCTTGAGACCCTTCCCACGGTACTTGCTTGGCTACCTTTTGCCCAGTAGGCAACCTTCTGGACTTGTCCCGACAGCTTCCCCCTGGGGGGGAAATCTTAGTTCAATGTTTAGGCGGGGGGAGGAGGTGATGCTTTGCTCACGACGGGTGCATGTGTACTACGCATGGCCAGGCACTCACGACATCTCAAACGAAACAGAAGCGGGAGTGGAACACAAAGCTGCTTCGGATCGGAATAAAAGGGAAAGGTCCGGGTCAGTTGCTCAGGGGGAGGTAATCTTAATGTTTAGACAGGACACTGCATCTCATGGGGGGGGGTCGGGAGCTGGTGTAGTGTGCCGTGTGCCACAAACGAGGCGGCCATTTCCCGAACGAGTGTTGCGGTCCCGCAACCAGTGTCGTAGAGACTGCAGGAGGAAGCGAGAAGGGCGAATGAAAAAAACTGGTCATTTTCGGCATTTGTGGTTGGGGGGGCAGGAGCCCGTTCTGTGGGATAAGCAGTTCTTAGTGTGACGCTGGGATAACCTCGAGGTGGGTGCGGAATGAAAAGCCTGGACTTCAGCCTCGCCTTCGGGGCACAAGCCTTTCCTTGGGATAAACCATCCCTCGTGTGTGGCGCGATGCCTCCAAGAATGGGAATGAAAGGACTGGACATTTCAGCTTTGTGTTTGGCAGCATCATGTCGCCTCTTCTATGGGATAAGCCATACTCGTGTGATGATACGATACCTGCAAGGGATGCGGAGCAAAGAAGGACTGGCAGGCTTCAGCTTCGTCAAGCCTGTCGCAAATGGAAAAAACCATACCCAGTGCGGCACTTGTTCCCTACCGGCCTCCGGGAGATATTTAGCCTTAGCAGAGCGATACCTGCCGATAAGCTCAGTACTCCCAAACTGAGCGACTCGTGCAAGGAGTTAACCAACATGGCTCGTCGAGGAAATACGGGACTCTCACCCTCTGTAGATACCCCATTCCAAGAGACTTACCTCGACGCCAGTTGTGTCCTAGTACGGTTTTTGAAGTGATACGGGAAGAAGAGACTGAAGGTTTCAGCTTTGCGTTTTGGGCAGAAGCCTGTCGTTACTTCTCTTTGGGATAAACCGCAGTCACTACTTCTAGCGTTATTTGAGATAAGCCAGAGATAGTGTGAGGGAGATGCATTCCTTAGAATGCGGGTTTGATGAATTCCTTCAGGAACTCGAAAAGCGTTAGACGTGTGCACTGCACTTTCGTTTGATCATTAGTGAGCGGTCTGTACTCGTTGGAGTAGCAGTTGTGAAGCAGGCATGGTGTGGTACTCAATGACAGGAATAATAGGCCTGTGTGGTCTGAGGACGCTCACCCTCTACACATACGTGTGGCTTATGATAGTAACCAACCCCTGCCGCATGTCTACGACGGCCGCCGGTCCTTTGCGTTGAACGTTACTTCAAGGAGGAACGAGGGAGAGAGAAGCATCGAGGGACTTCTGGTCTTGCAAAGGTCTTCTGCAAGCGTGCAGGTTTTGCCGTCTCTACCAGCTCGTTTCAGTGCAGCGTGGTGGTGCTGAGCACTGGAAGTGGTCAAACCGGTTCCGAGCGTGGGGGAGAGCCCTCCTTTAGTTTTCTTTTTGTGATACCAGTTTCAGCCCAATACTGGTTCTGGAGCCGGGGCAGCCGGCCCGAACTGAAACCCTGATTCAGTTGGCATGGGATTGTTCTCATTCGGATGGAGGAGGTATCGGCGTCATCTCTGACGCAGGAGAGAGTTCGTGAAAGAGAAAGAGACTTGAATCCAATTGGCAACGCGCTATCGTGTGAGTGCAGTCAAGTGTGGAACTTAAGGTACGCAACTTCGGAAGTCTCTGAAGGACGTCACCTGTTTTCTGTACACGAGGTACATTCCAGATGGAACATTTTTAGATTGTTGTTTCGAAAGCTCTGGGCGCTTTAATTTAATGCCAAAAGAGCACATCCCAACAGAGGCAAGCAGGAGAGAGACAGAGTCGAGGAACTTCTCGCGAAAAGGAGTTAGGAACTGCCTTGCGGGTGGAACGGTTCTTCTTCTTCAGCAGGGGCAGCTGGGCGCCGATCCTTTTCTACGGTGCATCTTCTGAGACTGCGACATCTACATCCAAAATATTTTAACTCCTGCTTATGAGGCTGGAGTTCATCGAATAGGATTCTCTCTTCGCAACCCCTCCCAAGGGGATGAACAACGTTGCACGTGGCAATTTAGACTGATTTGCATTGGACTGGTGAAGGTGTACGTCTACGGGAAACTCTTGTGTCATCAAAAACTGCTTTTTCGCTTTTGTTTGTGCGTGCCGGTTGATCGATTCCCATTTGCTATGACCCCTGTTTCTTCTTCGGGTCAGGAATTCTGGTCAACCACCAAAACACGCTGTCTGCGTCTTGTGAGCCTTCACAACACGCTGTCGCGCAACTTGTGAGATTGCAAGTACCAAGAAGGTGATAAGGAAGCGAGCTATGGTGTTGGGGGGGGGGAGAGCCGTCTTGTTTGTAAAAGAGTCTCCAGTTGTGGAGAGCCAAAGTACGTTGTTGAAGACTCGTTAAAAAGAGACAGTTTTCTTTTCTTTTTGAAATTCTTTTCGAGGCATATCGCGAGTGGAACCGTGCAGAAGGTCCCGATTGTGCAAAACCTCGCCTAGCCAGGATCCCGGCCCCGTTCCTTTTAGAGTATTCTGCTGTTTGGAAGAACCGGTGTGCTAGAGTCTCCGGTTGCTGTGTCAAGAACTGACGTCACCGATCCTTCAATTCGCAGCGGGCGTGGCGGGGAGGACGATGACATAGTTTGCGGAGAGGGAACGAAGGTGTTATGACAAGTCGGGGCAGTAGGTGGCATGTGGAAACGTCGGAGCATAGGCGGTTTCTCTGTTCAAACAAAAAGAACAGCTCCAAACGCAACCCCATGTCCGACAGTGAAGGTGAAGGCACAAGGCAGAATATTACCTGCGGAGAAACAAAGAAGGTGGGTTGCTCAGTACAGCAACTGGCGTGGGGGGGCAGGGTTTCAGGTGGCATGTGGAAACGTCAGACCGCAGGCTGCATCTCTATTCAAACGAGAAAGAGGAAGCGGTTGCTGTTGTAGAGCACGCAAGCCTGCGCCCGACAGTGAATGGTGGTATGTGCGTTCCGGTCGATTTTTCGTCGAGTGCGCTAACTTGAACATTGCTTCAATTCTCGTGGAAGGAGGGCGGGGGAAAGTGGTGGAGGCACATCTTAATTGCAGTGGGAAGGCACAGTGCTTGCCTTCGGAGGGGAAGGAAAAAGACGGGTTTGCTCAGCACAATAACTGGCAGTCGGCGCGGGTGAGGTGGAAAGCAAAAAACGGCTCGAAAAGGTGTGTGCCCCTTCTGAAGTGTTGGCTCGGTCTTTCAAGCCACTGCCAGGTGGGTGGATAAGGTGGCACCTTCGTGCGAGAACATGCTTGCGGTTGCAGACGCAAGCCCGCGAGGAGAAAAAGAACAGCCTGCACCGTCTCTCGGTTTACTGGCAGGGTAGCAGCACCCGACACTGCGTACTGGCCAGGAACAGAAAAGATAAGAAGAACAGAGAACCCAAGGCGCCAGCGCGACGTTCCTATCGACCTTTCGTCGAATGCGCTCTCGGCAAGAGAAACGGTTCCTTTCTTGTTTCCTACTATGACTATTTATTTATTTTTTGACTGCTTTTTTATTGCGGATTCGACCACCCGGGTATCACATAGAAACTTCTCAATCCGGTCATATTTCGTCACTGAATCGGTCAGGACTAAAGTACCCGAGGGGGGCTGCCTTCCAAGCTGCGGAGGAAAGAGCTCCCAGTGGGACACTCGAGGACTGGCTTGTGCACATTTTGACGGAGACTAGAGGGGGAGAATCCAATGCAACTACAAAGTGGGTATTTTCTGTTGAACGCTTGCGCCCGCCCATAAACCCAGATTTACCTGTGCTTCGTGTGGGCTGCAGCACATACCTTCTTTCAGATTGGAATATTGTTGCGATGGTGGGGAGTCATCGGCATGCCGATGAGTACCACACCACTTTTGAGATTTCGCAACTGGAGGTCTCCTCAAGTGTTTCCTACACACAGCAGGTGCTCATGCGGAGACCCGAGAATAATCCGGCATCCAAGATACACGCAAACCCTCTCATCCTAACCGGAATTCACCCCTATGCAATCTCCCGGGATGGTGCTTTAAAGCCAGCTCGGTGTTATGAACTCTGCCTACAACAGTAGTAGTTTGAACTTGATATGCAGCAACAATCTGTGACGATAGACTGCGCAAGCCGCAACAGACGCGTCGTGTCATGCTTCAGTCGCTTCTTGCCCCGCGTACTGTTTGTCTCCGGTGCGCGCTTCCGCTGGGAGCAGACGCCGTCTGTCCCTATTGCACGTTCACCGTCCGGTGGTCCCGCGACCGACCCGTTTGTCCCCCACACGCGTTCGTAGTAGTAGTAGTTTGAACTTGTTACGCAGCAACAATCTGTGACGATAGACTGCACAAGCCGCTACAGACTACCTCTTTGCACGCGTCATGTCATGCTTCGGTCGCTTCTTGCCCCGCGTACTGTTTGTCTCCGGCGCGCGCTTCACGTCCGATGTGGTAGTAGTATGTGTCGTCTGCCTAAGCAGCCGGAGACAGCAGGCGCCCTATTTCATTAATGCTGCGGGGAATCGGCATATGATGTTTACCGACCACCACCCAAACAATGGGGTTTTGACTGTTTTTCTCTTGGGTGCCCTTCAACGGTGCTCAAAGTTTCGTCTAGTGTAGCTCTCTTTGGGTTGGATTCAAGAGGTTACTCGCATAAGGGAGGAGATAGGTGGCAGGTGGAGACGGTTGTTAAGAATAAGAATCAAAGGAAAGGTGTTGGGCACGCAGACCAACAGCCGACGGTGAGTGGCAGCAAAGATTGTGGGGGAAATGTGTGATGACGTAGCTCATTGTTGATGCAGAACTTCTGTTTGGTGATACTTAAGGTGGGGTATGGAAACATCGAATGATAGGCGGCAATCTCTGTGCTAAAAAACGAGGGGAAAAAAAGATAGCTGTTTCAGAGCAGCGTGCAGACCCACAATCGCCAGTGAATGGTGGGGGGTAAAGACTATGGGAAAACGGGTGCTTCTATGCATACGAGACTGAGCGTTGCTGCCGACCTTTGTTGTCGAATGCGCTCTCGGCAAGAAAGATTCCGAATATCCTTTTTTGTTTTGACTGTTTATTGGGTACTCGGACAGTGCTAAAAAGTCTCGTGTAGCTCGGTGTTGAGAGGCAGAACTTCTGCCTGGTTATAATCAGGTGGGGTGGAAACGTCGAAAAATAGGCGGCAATCTCTGTGCTAAGCAACGAGGGGGAAAAAAAGGTTGCTGGGTTTCAGAGCAGCATGCAGACCCACAATCGACAGTGAATGGTGGGCGGGGGAAAAGATTATGGAAGAACGTGGGCTTCTGTGCGTAAGCGACTGAGCGTTGCTGTCGACCTTTTTGTCGAGTGCGCTCTCGGCAAGAAAGATTCCGTATATCCTTTTTGCTTTGACTGTTTATTGGGTGCTCGGACAGAGCGTAAAAGTCTCGCGTAGCTCGTGTTGAGAGGCAGAACTTCTGCCTGGTGATAGGTGGGGTGTGTGGAAACGTCGAAAAATAGGCGGCAATCTCTGTGATAAGCGAACGAGGGGGAAAAAAGGTTGCTGTGTTTCAGAGCAGCATGCAGACTCGCAATCGACAGTGCATGGTGGGCGGGGGTAAAGATTGTGGAAGAACGTGGGCTTCTGCGCGTAAGCGACTGAGCGTTTCTGTCGACCTTTTTTGTCGAATGCGCTCTCGGCAAGAAAGATTCCGTATATCCTTTTTGCTTTGACTGTTTATTGGGTGCTCGGACAGTGCTTAAAAGTCTCATGTAGCTCGGTGTTGAGAGGCAGAACTTCTGCCTGGTTATAATCAGGTGGGGTGGAAACGTCGAAACATAGGCGGCAATCTCTGTGCTAAGCGAACGAGGGGGAAAAAAAGGTTACTGTGTTTCAGAGCAGCATGCAGACCCACAATCGACAGTGAATGGTGGGTGGGGGTAAAGATTGTGGAACAACGTGGGCTTCTGCGCGTAAGCGACTGAGCGTTGCTGTCGACCTTTTTTGTCGACTGCGCTCTCGGCAAGAAAGATTTCGAATATCCTTTTTGCTTTGACTGTTTATTGGGTGCTCGGACAGTGCTTAAAAAGTCTCGTGTGAGAGGCAGAACTTCTGCCTGGTTATAATCAGGTGGGGTGGAAACGTCGAAAAATAGGCGGCAATCTCTGTGCTAAGCAACGAGGGGGAAAAAAAGGTTGCTGGGTTTCAGAGCAGCATGCAGACCCACAATCGACAGTGAATGGTGGGCGGGGGTAAAGATTGTGGAAGAACGTGGGCTTCTGCGCGTAAGCGACTGAGCGTTTCTGTCGACCTTTTTTGTCGAATGCGCTCTCGGCAAGAAAGATTCCGTATATCCTTTTTGCTTTGACTGTTTATTGGGTGCTCGGACAGTGCTTAAAAAGTCTCATGTAGCTCGGTGTTGAGAGGCAGAACTTCTGCCTGGTTATAATCAGGTGGGGTGGAAACGTCGAAACATAGGCGGCAATCTCTGTGCTAAGCAACGAGGGGGAAAAAAAGGTTGCTGGGTTTCAGAGCAGCATGCAGACCCACAATCGACAGTGAATGGTGGGCGGGGGAAAAGATTATGGAAGAACGTGGGCTTCTGTGCGTAAGCGACTGAGCGTTGCTGTCGACCTTTTTGTCGAGTGCGCTCTCGGCAAGAAAGATTCCGTATATCCTTTTTGCTTTGACTGTTTATTGGGTGCTCGGACAGTGCTTAAAAGTCTCATGTAGCTCGGTGTTGAGAGGCAGAACTTCTGCCTGGTTATAATCAGGTGGGGTGGAAACGTCGAAACATAGGCGGCAATCTCTGTGCTAAGCGAACGAGGGGGAAAAAAAGGTTACTGTGTTTCAGAGCAGCATGCAGACCCACAATCGACAGTGAATGGTGGGTGGGGGTAAAGATTGTGGAACAACGTGGGCTTCTGCGCGTAAGCGACTGAGCGTTGCTGTCGACCTTTTTTGTCGACTGCGCTCTCGGCAAGAAAGATTTCGAATATCCTTTTTGCTTTGACTGTTTATTGGGTGCTCGGACAGTGCTTAAAAAGTCTCGTGTGAGAGGCAGAACTTCTGCCTGGTTATAATCAGGTGGGGTGGAAACGTCGAAAAATAGGCGGCAATCTCTGTGCTAAGCAACGAGGGGGAAAAAAAGGTTGCTGGGTTTCAGAGCAGCATGCAGACCCACAATCGACAGTGAATGGTGGGCGGGGGAAAAGATTATGGAAGAACGTGGGCTTCTGT
Source organism: Diplonema papillatum (assembly GCA_030068145.1). Taxonomy (NCBI): domain Eukaryota; phylum Euglenozoa; class Diplonemea; order Diplonemida; family Diplonemidae; genus Diplonema; species Diplonema papillatum. Next base: position 127,434 of record JAPJBO010000555.1, read on the forward strand.
GCGTAAGCGACTGAGCGTTGCTGTCGACCTTTTTGTCGAGTGCGCTCTCGGCAAGAAAGATTCCGTATATCCTTTTTGCTTTGACTGTTTATTGGGTGCTCGGACAGTGCTTAAAAGTCTCATGTAGCTCGGTGTTGAGAGGCAGAACTTCTGCCTGGTTATAATCAGGTGGGGTGGAAACGTCGAAACATAGGCGGCAATCTCTGTGCTAAGCGAACGAGGGGGAAAAAAAGGTTACTGTGTTTCAGAGCAGCATGCAGACCCACAATCGACAGTGAATGGTGGGTGGGGGTAAAGATTGTGGAACAACGTGGGCTTCTGCGCGTAAGCGACTGAGCGTTGCTGTCGACCTTTTTTGTCGACTGCGCTCTCGGCAAGAAAGATTTCGAATATCCTTTTTGCTTTGACTGTTTATTGGGTGCTCGGACAGTGCTTAAAAAGTCTCGTGTGAGAGGCAGAACTTCTGCCTGGTTATAATCAGGTGGGGTGGAAACGTCGAAAAATAGGCGGCAATCTCTGTGCTAAGCAACGAGGGGGAAAAAAAGGTTGCTGGGTTTCAGAGCAGCATGCAGACCCACAATCGACAGTGAATGGTGGGCGGGGGAAAAGATTATGGAAGAACGTGGGCTTCTGTGCGTAAGCGACTGAGCGTTGCTGTCGACCTTTTTGTCGAGTGCGCTCTCGGCAAGAAAGATTCCGTATATCCTTTTTGCTTTGACTGTTTATTGGGTGCTCGGACAGAGCGTAAAAGTCTCGCGTAGCTCGTGTTGAGAGGCAGAACTTCTGCCTGGTGATAGGTGGGGTGTGTGGAAACGTCGAAAAATAGGCTGCAATCCCTGCAAAAAACGAACGGTTGCTGTTTCTGAGAAGTATGCATGCCCACAATTCGACAGTGAAAGGTGGGCGCGTGGGGGGGGGGGGGGGGGGGGGTCAAGATCATGGGGAAAACGTGTGCTTCTGCGAAGCGACTGAGCGTGCCTTTCGACCTTTCGTCGCATCGGCGCTCTCTGCAAGAAGAAGTTCCCTACTTTTTTTTTGATGGTTGCTGGAACCAGGGCATTAGCTTCGTCTCCGGCACATTTTCCAAATTTGGACCGCTGACGGCTTTTTGCGTCCTCACTCAGGGATGGGCTCAAACGAACAGCACGACGCGACGTATCTTCACGACAATGCTGGGCCCTGAGTGCCTCGGATTGCACATTGGCCACCTTTGCCTGGGGCCTGGGCGAAGGTGCAGTGCCATTTGTGTTACCGTCGATCCCCAGTTTTTCTCTTTTTCCCCCGCCAGCTCTTCCAAATTTGGACTGACAGTCCAAATGTGAATATAGAAGCTAATCCCCTGGTGGAGGTTCGCTCGAAACAGGGCATTCATGACATTCTTCTCTTCTGGCGAAGGGTATTGGGAAGGTGGGCTGTACTTATAGTATGCTTGATGTGATGACGACATCAGTTCTTCTTCGAAGAAAAAGAGACACCGAAAGAAAAGGTAACGCAAGGCACCAAAAGTGCCAGGAATCCGTATACTAACCGTACAGGAAAGAAGAAGAGAAGAAGAAAAAGGCCGTTCCTGGTCCAGGAACGTGACGGTCAACCACAGCTTGCAAAGCTTGAGTCGGAGGCAGCACAGTGCCACAACCCCGTCCGCTTTGCCCTGTGGCTGACCGTCTCGACGAGCTTGTGTTCAGCGCGAGCACCAAGCCCCAAGGTGCGCCACGCCTTGATGCTTTTGTTTGGGAAATCGGTAGCCACTTGACCCGTAGGCCCGTGGCTCTGCAGTACCGCCGAACACATGAAGCTTGGCTCCCGTGTAGCAGGCTTTCCCTGGTACCTTAACCGTACAGGAAGAAAAGGAAAAGAGACTGGCCCAACGAGGGACTGGGCCCCCTGCTTTTGCGTTTCCGAACGACTTTCACTCAGCTTTTGTGGTAAGAGTATTCCTTTTCTTCTTTTGGCCGCGGTACCAGGGAAAGCCTGCTACACGGGAGCCAAGCTTCACGTGTTCGGCGGTACTGCAGAGCCACGGGCCTACGGGTCAAGTGGCTACCGATTTCCCAAACTAAAGCATCAAGGCTTGGCGTACCTTGGGGCTTGGCGCTCGCACTGAGCACAAGTCTCGTCGAGACGGTCAGCCACAGGGCAGAGCGGACGGGGTTGTGGCACTGTGCTGCTTCCAACTCAAGCTTTACAAGCTGTGGTTGCCCGTCACGGTCCTGGACCAGGAGCGGCCTATTTCTTCTTCTTCTTCTTTTGGCTGCGGTGCTGCACGCGCCTTGTTCTCCGCCACTTGGGGGAGGACCTCGTTGGTGGGTCCAAGACAAGGCGGGTTCCGGGCACTGCTTTCGCTGTGCGAGTGCATACTACTAATCCATGTGTTTCATGTACTCAAAATATCCCAGTGCTTTCACTGTGCGAGTGCATACTACTAAATCCATGTGTTTCATGTACTCAAAAGATCCCAGTGCTTTCGCTGGGTGTTCGCCTTCTTTGGAGAAGACGAAGGAGGGGGGGAAATCCTAGTTAACTATTTAGGCAGCACACTGCCTCTCATGCATGTTGGATGCTAGCATCGAGTTTCCTTCGTAGAAAAACTTTGACTCTAAAAGGTTTAAACAAAAAAAAACAGGGGAAAAGGAAACACGGAGTGTAAGACTCCGCGGGTAGGGTATGGAACCTTGAGGGACTAGTCCCCTTTATTCTTTTTTCACCGCGGTGTTGTGTGCACCTCGTTCTTCGTCTCGGGTTTCGCTCGGTGAACGCAGACCAACCCAAGTTAGGGGGGGAAATGTTTCTTCGGGGGGGAGGTGGGGTAATATATATTCGAACAAGGGAGTCCCCCGTCTAGCTCGATAGCTCTGCCTTGGTTGCTGGTAGGGGGCGGGTGGATTAGTGCGAGCGGTCTATGCGAACATCGGAGTGACTCTTCTCTGTTCCAGAACAGGGAGGAACTACAGTTGCAGAGCATGCAGACACCTGCTCTTTTTTCTCTTTTTTAGAGTGAAAGTTTTGTGTTGACGGCGATGAACGCTTGCGGTCGTCCAGGCGGACCTTTCTTTTGAGGCTGCGTCTTTACTTCTTTTAGAGTGCAAGTTCACTTAGAGATTCGGGGGTTTTAAGTCTCCAGGTGACTTTTAAAGGGGGGGGGGGGGGGGGTCGAACTATAACAGTTATTTGACACGCGTCTGAGTATCTAAAAACACTACCACAATTCGATCCCACTACTGTTCGGCTACTCGGAACTTTTTTAGTATTCGACAAATCGAATACTAACACAGGTGGTATTATTCGACCCCCCCTTTCGCAATGTGGGAAGATATCCTTTGTGCTCTGCGTGTTCTTCTTCAAGATGGTGGATACACCAGGGCTTACGCTCCACGTGTGGAACGTGTGGATTTCCACACGTTAATTCTTTTTGGATTTTGTTCCCCCACGTGTGGATCCACAGGTACCACATGTGGATTTTGATTTATTGGTTCACATACAGGGGAGTCTAGGCCCACAGGTGTCGGCAAGTCCAGTAGCGACGCTATTTTTTTTTTGCCGTCGCACATAAGGGGTAAGGCTTTTATCCCCTCGAACCTTAAGCGCCCACACGTGGAACACACGTATTTTCTCTGAGACCGAGAACGGAGCGTAAGCCCTGGGATACACGCGGTGTTCTCTCTTTTTAGAGTAAAAGTTCGCTTGATCTTTTTTATTTCTTTTTACTCATGGTACGGTTAAGGTACCAGGGAAAGCCTGCTACACGGGAGCCAAGCTTCACGTGTTCGGCGGTACTGCAGAGCCACGGGCCTACGGGTCAAGTGGCTACCGATTTCCCAAACAAAAGCATCAAGGCGTGGCGCACCTTGGGGCTTGGCGCTTGCGCTGAACACAAGCTCGTCGAGACGGTCAGCCACAGGGCAAAGCGGACGGGGTTGTGGCACTGTGCTGCCTCCGACTCAAGCTTTGCAAGCTGTGGTTGACCGTCACGTTCCTGGACCAGGAACGGTCTTTTTCTTCTTCTTCTTCTTTACTCATCAATGTCTTTTCGTCCTCTTTGCGACGGTATTTTGTTTAGCGCCATTAATTTTGAGTTTTCTTTCTATATGTAGAAGAATATTGAACAAAGAAAAAAGCAAAGAGAAGAAAAGGTGGCTATCTTCGTGGTTTGTTTTCCTTCTTCCCATTTTCACCCGTGTGTACATTTTTGCTGTCTCTGGCACCGCAGGGGTTATTCTAATCCCCGAGATTCGGGAAAATCACGGTTCAAAAAGCTTTAACATGGCCGGAAAGACTTTTTTTGGTGAAGAATTTTTTTTTGAACTCTGCAGGATAATCCCTGCCGGCACGCTTTGTGGCAATCCCTACAAAAACACGCGTAGTCTCTTCTTCATGTTTTTCCTTCGCTCTTCCATCCAACCTACGACCATCGCTTTCACCCTGACGGTGTAGAGCCTCATGTCCATTTCGACGCAGGAGCAAGAAGTTGGCAGTGTTGGAGCCTGCCATGCAAAGACACATGAACAGGTCCTCATCGCACACCTACGAAGGAGGCCACCAGTCGAAATTTCAGAGGAGGAAATGTTCTGCAGCCCACACAAAACCATAACCCATAACCAAAGCGTGCACCAATATACAACCCGTAACCATATAGCCCTTTCTTGCCCTAAGAGAACACATTTATCAACGGTCGCACGGAGACCCTAAAACCCTGGAATTTCAAGCGAACTTTAACCAGTCCAGCCTGGTAATTTCAGACTAAGTGAGTGTGATCAAAGTCACATACAGACCGTCCTACCAAAGACCGGCCAGAAGGTGGGATGGTGAATGCTCGAAACGCAACTTACGCTGGATTGACTAGCCGAGGACACCGCAACACAAGCGCACACACAGCTAATGTAGTAGTAGTAGTAGTAGTAGTATGTGTCGTCTGCCGAAGCAGCCGGGCAGATCGTGCTTTACAATTCTCTTCTTCATGGAGACCCGCCCCCGGCAATCCCGACTGTCCAATCACTGTCGAGAAAGGTTTGCACAACACAAGCGTACACACAGCTAATGAAAAAAGTAAAAGAAAAAGTTGGTTACGGCAGCCATTGTGAGCATTTTTTTGTCTGGAAAGGGTGGAGGCGGGTAATGCGTGGTATCCGTCGGGTTGGGTAAGGTTTTGCTTGGGTCTGTTCTTTGTTTCGCTGGTTTTGCACGTGCCGGGGACGAGGACTTAGCCCTGTGTGAACATTGATCGCTCGGCGAATCTACCCCAAACACGCTGCCTGCGTTCTTTTTTCGAGTTCAAATGATTGTCGTTACCTTTGATTTGTTTGCACGCTTACGCCCGACACGAAACCCAGATTTACCTGTGTTTCGTGTGGACTGCGGCATATTTACCTCCTTTTGATATTTCGCAACTGGCAGCCTCCTCTAGTATTTCCTGCAAAGCGTACTAAAAAAGAGGCCCTCCGCTGAAGCACTTGCTATGAATACAAGCGTATCACGTATGTGTGCATACCTGGTCGAATACCTGACAGCAACCCCCAAGGCACGAGAAAGAAAGCTGGCTCAGGATCTCGCACGTACACTTCGTCAACGGGTGGCCAGTGCTGCCACCACAGACTCTTCCAGGGACTGACCACTCGTTTGTAGGACCTCTTCGCTTGTTTTGGAGCGGGCTATACAACTGCCCTGGGAGCGGGTTGCGGGAGGTGTTTGTTTACGCTGTGTACACACAGTAAAGGGGGGGGTCGAAAAATAACAGTTATTTGACACACGTCTGGTTGTCTAGAAACACCACCACTATTTGATCCTGCTACTGTTCGGCTACCCGGAACTGTTATTATGATTCGACAAATCGAAGAATAACACAGGTAGGTAGGGGCTATTCTTCGACCCCCCCCCCTTTACTACCTGTGTCTTACGTGTGTACGCGGCCGCGTACTCATACCGCTGTCTTCGCTGACATCGCTGCCCTAGGCCCAAGATGGCAAGTAAACATGTTTCCCGGTTCCGTGCACCTGGACGGGCGGAACTAAGGCGCGGCGTTTCCGTTTCCATGTTTTGAAAGAAAACGGACGCAACCGCGTTTAGCTGCCAGCATATCCCAAAGGTGGGATTGCAAGAACGTGCTTGGAATGGGTACGTGCTCAACACCGCACGGGTCCCGTCTGCGCCGTGGTTCGGTCCTTTAAGCCACGGACACATAAGGCGGACCATCATCAGCGCGGATTTGCTCGCGTTCGTTCTCTTCCTTTCTCTAGCACCGAAAAGGTCGGCGCGGTAGCAGCGACCATCAGAACACATGCAGGAGGATAGGAGAGGCCCCTGGGACTGCTAAGGCACACACCCTTTGTACTGCGTGGTATGCAACTACGTCGTTAGCTACTAGGTGGTATGGATGCACCGATGCTGAACCGCATCCTGTGAACTGAGCACCACGAGCTGGTGTCTATCCCTGCTGGTGGTATGGTTCTGCGAAATAGTGCATACGTACTACATACTACCTACATACTGTATGAGGTGACTGTTTTGACGTCTCTTCTCTGTCTCCGAACTTCTTAACTGCGCTGGGCTTGCTGCAAGAAAGTAAAACGTGCGACCGTTTCGTGCTTTCTGCCCGTCAAACTGGTTTCTTTCCTTCTTAAAAAAGAGGGACACCGCCCGACTCCCACTGGGGGGGCGCTGTACAATTTCAGGCCGCGTTTCGAGTTTTAAGGATCCGTGTTTTGCGTCTACGGTCGACGGTCAAGGCGTTGGTGTTCCTTCCTTGGGTGTGGGACTTTCTGTCTCGTACCCACATCGACGGAGGGCGTTGGAGGCTGTTCGCTGGGAACCGTGCCCATGTCCTGTATACTCACGTACCCAAGCCACAAGAGCCCATCGCTTTGGATTGCGAATGCCCGCACAAAACCAGAGCTCGTCTCCCGCCGACTGCGGCTGATACAATGAGAGTTGCCACTTGCGCACACACGACCAATGATGATGATGGAAAGTTGCTTTCTTTGAAAGCGGTGACTGATTAAGTCTAGATCCACGACGCAGGTGAAAACGCCACAGTTTGCGGTGACGAGCTTCCCAACTCCGACGCACAGAATTGCATGTTTTGGTAACAAAAAAAGGATGATGATCATGGTGATGGTGATGATGATGATGATATTGATGTAGAAGAGAGTGTTGCTTTTCGTTGAAGGCAACGCCTGATCATACTTTGTGCCAAGTCAAGGCCCCCGCAAGTGAACCCCGGCTTTTTTGTGGGTTTCATTTCTTTTTTCTTTGTGGGCGCCGCGCCGCTGGCGACTATGCATGTGTACTCAACCAAACCACACCCAACGCACGCTTCGTCCTCCAAAGAAGTCGTGTTTTGTTTTTCCCGACTCCCGCAAACCGTGAAGAAGTAGATACTCGACGTAGCTGCTTTGACTCCGAATGGAAGGGAGTGGATATGGAGGCAGTAGAGGGGCAAATACAATACAAACACAATCTGATTTGTCCTTCGCTTACACCACCGTGTGTTGTTTTCTCACCCAGGACGTTTGACCTGTTGTGTTTGAGTGTCTTGTCGTGTAGGGGTAGACCCGCATGACTTCACGTCTGTTCAACACGTGGTTCGGTAGTTACAGCACTTGGGATCCCTTCGGTTCTTTGTCTTGCGGCATCGAGTATTTCCTTCCAAGCCGGCGCTTACGTAAAAACTATTCCCTGCAAGTATTCGAATTGCCACATTTCCAACGCGGCATCTCAGGGCACGGAAAGCAAGTTGAAGTAACGAGGTTAAAGATAAGACAGCGGTGTCGCCTGAGGGGGGTAATCTCAGGGCCGCCCAAGTGATAAAGCCGGTATGCACTGGGAACTTAAGTACACGGACCACATGGATCAGCATGCACTCCCCACGTGATAAAGCCGCTATGCAGTGGCTTGTCCCGTGCCACCTTTTATAATACGAATTAACTACTGTGTAGAAAGAATAGTGTTGGCACTCTTTCTGTTATAAGAAGGGGGCGGGAAGGTGGGCTAAGCATGAGCGTGAACGGTTGTGTGAAGGAGAGAAGTTTCGTACCGCAGTGTGTTCTCAGTCGGTTCATATATTAATCTTTCTCGTAAGACCAGCACAGGGTTCCCTAGCAGCCCGGCCTTCCGGCTTTCAGGCCGTAAACAGGGTGTCTCGGCCCAAAAACCGTACACCGCGAGAGTGGGTGAAAGAAGAAAAGAAGAGCTTTTCGACCGCACTACCTCGAGCCCAAATCCTGGACGTGGTTTCAGGTGGCAAATCGGCACATGATCATGATCAGAAGGTCCTACTCGGGCGGTTCAGTTTCCTCACGCATTGCACGTGTCTTCGCTTACATCACCGTGTGTTGTTTTCTCACTCGGGACTTTGACCTGTTGTGTTTGTGTGATGTGTCGTGAAGGTAGACCCGCATGACCTCACGTCCGTTCAACACGTGGTTCGGTAGTTACAGCACTTGGGATCCCTTCGGTTCTTTGTATGGCAGCATCATCGAGCATTTCCTTCCAAGCTCAAGCTGGCGCCTACGTCCGCCTTCTCCACGGGACGTTGATTTTCGCTTTTCCGCGAGATCGCCAAGGCACAGTGAACCACCCATACGAGTGTGAAGAAGTCGGCACGGGCCGGTAAGAAGGGTCACAGGCACGGCACGTCACCAAAAGGTCGGTTTTCTGCTTGGGAACCCTGCCAACGTCAAGTACGACAAAAAACAAAAGGAAGAAGAACCCCCCAAAAAAGAAATTGGGCCCGGTATCGGGGCCGAGGGCAGACGTCGCACTTTTGGACAGACTAAGCCACACTTGAATACTGGGGGGGGGGGGGGGGGGGGGAGCAAAAAAGAGAGAACAACTCTCTGCAGGTGTTCAGCCAGGGAGGCAGAAACATGAAAACTGTGTCCCGACCGTCGGCTGCGGCCCCACCTGTGGAACGTGTGGATTTTCACACGTTAATTTCTTTGGACTTTTTCCCCCCCCACGTGTGCTTGCCACAGGTTGGTCCACATGCCGTGAAGTCTAGGCCCACAAGTCGCCAAGGCCGCACAGCCAGGTGTCGCCAAGTCCAGTAGTGAGGCTACTTTCTTTTGCCCGCCCCACATAGGGGGAAAAGGTTCTTTTCCCTCGAACCTTGAGCGCCCACATGTGGACCACGCGTATTCTCTCTGAGGCCGAAAACGGAGCGTAAGCCCTGGGCAGGGGGTTTGTTTTGTTGCGTCGGACGGGTCTACGAGTCAAGTGGCTACCGATTTCCCAAACTAAAGCATCAAGGCGTGGCGCACACACAAGCTCGTCGAGACACAGTCAGCCGCAGGGCAGAGCGGGCGGGGTTGTAGCACTGTGCCGCCTTCGACTCAAGCTTTGCGGAAGTCGTTTCCTTCTTCCGTTTAGAATTCGCTACTCGCCACAGCCAGGACCACCCATGCTACATCACAATCGGTTTAAAAACACGCAATATCCCGCCCTGACCTGGTCCTTCCTTTCTACGGTTGCAATTCTGCCGCGGAAGACCCGCAGGTCACAGAGGACACGGGGCTGCCGCGTGCAGCGCCAACGGTCGTCGTTTCTCGCTTGGCCGTCTCCCCGTCTACTTTCCCCTGTGCGACCCCTCGCCTGGTCTGGAACGCTTCGAATATAACGCCCACCACGACCGGGAGGCGTGGCACGAAAGTGCACGGCAAGAGTCCAGCCTCAGAAGCTGGAGTTGAAGCTGGGTGTTACAAAAAAGCCGGGGGAGGGTCACACCCGCTTTTCGGGTGTGGATTTTTACACGCGTTTTTTTTTTTTTTTTTTTGGTTGCAGCACACCCGCTTTTCGGGTGTGACTCGGACACGCCCTCCTTAACTCCAGCTTCTGAGTGCTCGGCCTCATCGTGTAGCCACACAGACCGGCTTTTTTTTTTTGTCAGTACTAAAGTACTTTTGGGAATATTGACACGAAGTGTGGCTCCTCGCTGGAAGAATTGTGCAGGTGAACTGATGGGGAAAACACTATGACAACAGCCTCCAGGCGTCCTCCGCATTCACCCCCACCTGCGGAAAATACTCGATGTAGCTGCTTCGACTCCGAATGGAAGGGGGGAAATATAGAGGTAAGGGGCAAATACAATACAAACACAGTCTGATTTGTTCTTCGCTTACACCACCGTGTGTTGTTTTCTCACTCAGGATTCTTTGACCTGTTGTGTTTGTGTGATTTGTCGTGTAGGGGTAGACCCGCATGACCTCACGTCCGTTCAACACGTGGTTCGGTAGTTACAGCACTTGGGATCCCTTCTGTTCTTTGTCGGGCAGCATCGTCGAGCATTTCCTTTCAAGCTGGCGCTTATGTAAAAATAAAAAGCACACTCGCCTTGTGTTGGATTCTCTGTCAAGTTTTACTTCTTCTCCGTTTCTTTTCTCTTCCAGCGAGCACCCGTGGATACGATATTCTTTGCGCAGCCCTCGGGCGCAGTATGGGCTAGGTACGCGGTGCACTTGTACTAGTCACTTACTACTGATCTTACTAGTCATAAATCTCACTACCTACCCATCCCCCCCGGTGCATAAGATGGATAGCCAAACCCCCTTGAATAAGATGGATAACGGGCGAGAATGCCAATCCATCTTAAACACGGGGGTGAGGTACCCCTGTGTAAGGCGACTACACTGTAGTCTACAGTGCCCCCGGGTTTACTACTGCAGTAGTCATTTTTACTACTGCAGTAGTAAGCACCTTCAGTAGTAATGTGACAAGTCACGCTAAATCAGTAGTAAGCACATTTCAGTAGAAATATGACTAGTCATTACGCTGTTTTAAAAATGACTAGTGCACCGTGCAGTATAGGTTAGGTAGGTAACACCCCCCCCGGGCCCCCCCCCCCCCCCCTCCCGTGTGCCGCAGCTCTATTCTAGGCTTCTTTTTTTCTTCTCTTGTTTTGCGGTGTACCTTTCTGTGCGGGTGTGTGTGCGCGAGAAAAAAGAGGGGGGGGGGGGGGGGGTTTTTTGGGGGGAGGGGGGGCAGTGCTGTACTAAGCCTGAGACCCAAAACGAAGTTGCTAACCCTGGGTGGGGGGTGGGTACACCCCCCCCACCCCCCCCACCCCTCCTGGTGCAAACCCACTGTGGACCTACTGTGGGACCCACCTTATCCAAATTCTCTAAGGTGAAATGGTGGAAAAAAGTGGGTCAATTTTTTTTTTTTTTCGAGTGCTTTTTTGGGAGGATTTGGGCCAAAAAAAAATTTTTTTTTTCTTGGTCGCTGCTGAGGAAACCACCTTCGAGCGGTCACCACCCTGCCTGCACACAGGGCCCTGCAGGAGGGGGGGGGTGGTTTAGGGGGGGTACCCACCCACCCCTCGTTGCCGTCCGGCTGACAACGATGCCGAGCTTAGGGGCCTTAGCATCAGCACTGGGGGGGGGAAGTGTTTCTTGGGTTTGAAGGGGGGGGTCGTTGTAGAATGGTTTTAGCTTGAAGGGTATTGGGGGGTTTTTTTTTTGGGGGGGGGGGGGGTGGGGGGGGAAACGCCAGGCCGTGCCGGTGTGCACACGACGGGCAGATCTGAAGATTTGTTAAAAGTGGAAAAGTACTCGACGTAGCTGCTTCGACTCCGAATGGAAGGGAGGAAATATAGAGGTTGAGAGGCAAATACAATACAAACACAATCTGGTTTGTTCTTCGCTTACACCACCGTGTGTTGCTTTCTCAGGACTTTGACCTGTTGTGTTTGTGTGATTTGTCGTGTAGGGGTAGACCCGCATGACTCACGTCCGTTCAACACGTGGTCCGGTAGTTACAGCACTTGGGATCCCTTCTGTTTTCTTTGTCGGGCAGCATCGTCGAGCATTGCCTTTCAAGCTGGCGCTTATGAAAAAATACTCGAGGGACTGCCTTGTGCTCATTTCGAAGGAGGCTAGAGGGGGAGAAAACAATACAACTACAAAAGTGGGTCTTTTTTGTTGAACGCCTACGCCCGCCACTAAACCCAGATTTACCTGTGTTTCGTGTGGGCTACAGCACATTTACCTCCTTTGATCTATCGACTGGTCTGTCTCCTCAAGCATTTCCTACAAAGCAGGTGCTTATACAAAAGAAATTCGCTTTCAAGGAGCCATCTCCGCCCACTGTGTCTAATCGGGCGTGTCCGTTTGCGATGAGCTTTTTTGGTTGGAATGCAAATAATCCGCGACGCTGATTCGCGTCGTTGTTCCTGCGATTACCTGGACCCTTTCGACTTTCAAAAAAAAAAAGAAAGAAACCCTTTCAGTTCTTTAGAACTGAAAGTATTTTATTATCGATTAGTCAACCTCTACGACCGCTCAGGAAACGCCTTCGACGGAAGAACTCACGTACACCACGTACAGAGAAAGTTTCCCATCGCAGACGAGCAATCCCAAGCCGAAGACTCTCGAACGGACGAACCGCTTACAATGTGCAGCTCAGTGATTCGAGCCTGAGGAGCTCAATCACGCCCCCAAGTATGTAGAGTTGACCACGATAATAAAAGCCGGTATCTTAGGTATCCCGGTGGACCGTTAAGGCAGGGTCGGGCAAAAGCAAAAGCAGTTGCGGGTGATCAGTAATTGATTTCAGGGGAGGGGGTGGGGATGAATTGGCTCAATTTTCTTTCAGATATTATGAGGTTTTGAAGGACCGGTGTTCTAGTGTCTCCGGGTGACCGTTGAGGCTGGGGTCGATGGTGAGGGGGATGAAGGGATTCTGTTCTTCGTGCGGGTGATTTATCACGTCGTCAAACCGGATTGTGCCGTTCCGTACACGATTCCATTGCTATGAAGTTTCGCGTGCTGCACAAGATGTGCATAACACGTGAGACGTATCATGCGAATACCCGTATTTGCGGTCAAGACCCATGCTCCGACTGGCTCTGTCACATGTTGTCAACACAACATGTGGTAACACTTGTAGTTCGAGAACACGTATGGTCGTGCAACGCGTTTGGGGGAGGGGGCTCCCTTTTTAGGTTGCGTTCGGGTTGCTTGGGGCTGTGTTTTGTGATTTGTTTCTTTTCCTTTTTGCCGACGATCTCGGACAGGGAGAAAAGCCTGCACAGAGGACATGCCTCAGGGATTCGTGGCTTTCGTGCTTGTGGAGCGGGAAATCTGACTTTCGGATGACGATCAAAAATACTCGAGGGACTGCCTTGTGCACATTTTGACGGAGGCTGAGGGGGAGAAAACAATACAACTACAAAGTGGGTCTTTTCTAGAGTTATAGTTCGCTTGAGAATCCGGTATTTTTGAGTCTCCGGGCGACCTTCGTCGAATGGGTTCTTTTTTGAAGCTAATACGTACTGGATGGGTTTGGCATCTTCTGTTTTGAAAACTGACGCCCATCACTAATAAACCCGGATTTACCTGCGTTTCGCGTGGGCTACAGCACATTTACCTCCTCTAAGATTGGGATATTGTTGCGACAGTGGGGAGTCATCGGCATGCATACCTCCTTTAAGTGTAGCAACTGGCGGTCTTCTCAAGTATTTCCTACAAAGCAGGCGCATATACAAGACAACTAGACCAAAAGGTTGGCCGTATACTATCGCACACCATCGTACAGAGTGTGAGATTCGACTCATATCAGCAGCTCGTACACACCATCACCCACGACGGCACTCAATATGCCGCGCGAGTGATGGAGCCGTCAAGTTGATGTTTTGGCCACTACTACACCTTCCCTGCCCTCTTGATACACACTGTAGGTGATTTTCCACACAACCCCGTATCCTTGTTACTTGGCAGCATGACGGCAGGCCCGTGTCAGCTCCGTCAGTGCCGCTTGGATGCTTGCTCCTCGCCGGGGCGCGACTGGCATGGGCTTTCTCCCTTGTTTTTCCTAGCTTTTTGGTAGTAGAGAACTTAACTTCCCCATGAACTAACTAAGAATTTCCCAAGCACACCCCACGTACACCCACAAATAGGATTAAATGGCGATTTCTGGCAATTCTTTGCATTTACCCTTGTACATCCAAGTAAGGCCACCGGAGCACACCAACTTTTGTAACTTGTTTGCAGGTTGAGTAAAGGGGGGGGGGGGGGGGTCGAATAATAACAGTTATTTGACACACGTCTGGTTGTCTAAAAACACAACCATTATTTGATCCTGCTACTGTTCGGCTACCCGGAACCTTTTTAATTATTCGACAAATCGAATAATAACACAGTGTTATTATTCGACCCCCCCCTTTACTCGGGTCAAATCGTGGGTGAAAATCTCTATGATGAAGAAAACAGCTCTAAAGCCTCTGCTTTTTTTTGTTCTTTCCGGTTGCAAGGTTCGTACATTGTACACCGTCTATCTTTTCTTCTCCCATCCAGCCCCGTCAGAACACCCTTTGCCCACTCGGCAGCGAGCGGTTCTGTATGAAATTAGTTACCCTGCTGGCAACATGTCGTAGTGCGGAGGCAGTGAGGAGCCTGCAGAGTTGGGGTAGGCAACCATGTGGTCGAGATTGATGTGTCGAGGGTCCACGGGGGAAAATCTTAGTTTCGTGTTCAGGCGGGGGAGGGAGTCGTGGGTGCGCCTCCGCCTGTTATACTCGGCACACTTCCTTTTTAGAGTGAAAGTTCGCTTGAAACTCCGGGTTTTAAAGTCTCCGGGTGACTTACGTCAATTTGGGAAGATATGTGTGCTCTGAGTGTCGTAAGAGTGGTGGTTCCACGAGGTAGGTAGAGAAAAATCGGGTGGGTACCTTGGTTGTTGGTCATTGGTGTTTTCGGCCTTTGTCCACATACCTTACTTACGGTAGGCCCTCCTCAGTATGGTGCCGCAGTAGGTGACTGCCTGTCTTCTTGGTACCATCTGACCGTCTCTTTTCGTGAATTCTTGGTGCTGCTTTGCGCAGGTTTTTTAGAGCTAAAGTTCGCTTGAAATTCCGGGTTTTTAAAAGAGTATTTTTTGATGTTGAAAGGGCCGGTTTTTTAGTCTCCGGTTGACCGTTGAGGCGGGCCGTCAACTGGTGAAGGGGGAAACAAGAAGCGGGGGGAGAGGGGTTATTGGGTCGGGTGATTTCTCACAACGTCGTGAAACCGGATTGCGTGTCCCGCTAACGCGTTTTAGGGAATGCTTGGGATGGCGGAATTCCCCAACGACAGCAAGTGTCAGATTGGCCCACCCGAAGGCGGCTTAATTTTTTTTTTTTGGCAGGGGTTCTCTCTACCCAACGAAGTTGGTTGGGATAGCATTCTTTTTTACTTGTCTTATTTGTATGCAGTCGTTTTTTTTTTTTTTTTTTTTGGCTTGCTTGTTTTTTTTTTTTAACGCTTGTTTTTTTTTTTTTTTTTTAACGGTGGCACAGCTTGGGTTGCAGACTTCACTGCTTTGTTGTTTTCGTCTACTGACCCGACAACACTCAGACTAGCCCACCTAACGGGTGGTTGATTTCTGGAACGGTAGGTTGCCCCTGGAAAGGAAATTGCTTGAATTGATGGCCCCTTTTTTCCTTCTTTTTTTCGCCAGGTCTTTCGTTGACCATACAACGCAAATCCTTGACATGGTTTCAGGTGGCAGATAGATCATCACCGGAGGAGCGTTACGCTCGGGCGGTTCCATTTCCCCACACGTTTGCATGCTGCTGAAACCAAAGCGCGTTGTTTAGACTGTTTCTTTTTTCCTTCCCATTCTTTCCTCTTGGTTGGAATTGCTTGTTCTTTTCTCGACGATCCCGAGTTTTCTTTCTATTTCTTCTTTTGGCCGCATGCAAATACGCTAGGAAACAGGACCGCTCGGGGGTACCCCTCTGACCACGAACACCCTGAAACCACGTCCAGGATTTGGGTTCAGGACAGTGCGGTCAGCAGAAAACTCTTTTTGCTTTACATTTCTTTTCCCCGCTGCTCTCGCGACTGTACGGGTGTCTCTTTACCGTTGAGACGGGCGGGGGGGGAGGGTCGTTGCGAGAACTTGCGGAGACGGGGGGTTTTCCCCCCGTATTGGTCGTCTTTTTACATGATGCTGCTCCGATACTGTTGCGCATCGTTGTCATCCGAGCTTCCCGTGTGAGACGAGCGCGCCAAACCACGAGACGCTGACGCCATGAGCGCTTCCGCATAGGTGGCCGACGAACACGGCCTCCTACTACAATAATTTGCGAGGCCCCCCCCCCCCCCCCCCACCACCCGTGAGCTTTCTGTACTATTGTCTTTTTTTTTCCGGCATTCTTTATTCTATTGGCTTCTCTTCCTCGTTTACTCGCTCCGGGCATTCGCAGCAAGAACGATCACTCAGCGGTGGTGCAAGCACCTCTGGGGAGGGCGTGCGGGCTGGCGGTGTGTGTGCAAGTTTCCACGGAAAAAGGCGTGGGTTGCGGTGGCTACTGCGGAGGAGGTTGCTGCTGTTGATACTGCTGCTGCTGCTGCTGTGGCTGTGGCTGTTGTTGTTGGGGGTGGTGGTGCTGCTGCTGCTGCTGCAGCTGCTGTTGCTGCTGCGGTTGTTGTTGCTGTTGCTGCTGCTGCTGTTTTTGTTGTTGCTGTTGCGGTTGCTGTTGCTGCTGGGGTTGGGGCTGCTGCTGCGGCTGCTGCTCTTGGCTCGGCTGCTGCTGGGCCTGCTGCGCGCGCCGCGGCTGCTGCCGCTTCCGCTTGGACCCAGACGGGGCTGCCGGCTGATCGGCCTGCTGCGAGCCCGGGGTGGCCGGCGCGTCCGCCTGTCCGGCAGGTGAAGTCGGCGCCGCACCTGTCGCCTCCTCCGCAGCCGCCGACGAAGTGGCCTTCGGCCGCAGCACGCGCGCCAGCCCGAGCAGCGGCGACCGCTTCACCGGCAGCGGCGGGTACCCTGAGAAGTGGTACTCGCCGTTGGCCGACACTTCGGCCAGCCGCAGCCCCCGCTCGCTCTTTGGGTGCCAGCCCGGCGGCAGGTCCGCGTCCTCGACGTCTTCAGGCGGCGACGAGCCGGATCGGAAGATGTGGACGGCTTTGCACCGGCCTTTGCACGAACCCTTGTAGAAGTCGTCGCATTTCTGCGTGAAGTGCGAACAAAGTGATCGGACGAGTAGCAGCGTGTTCGGGGAGAAGAGTACCTATACAGACTATGCGATAGAACGAAAGAGAGCGCTGGTAGCGTGTTTGGGAGAAGATTACCTTTACAGACTATGCGATAGAACGAAAGAGAGCGCTGGTAGCGTGTTTGGGAGAAGATTACCTATACAGACTATGCAATAGAACGAAAGAGCGCGCTGGTAGCGTGTTTGGGAGAAGATTGCCTGTACAGACTATGCGATAGAACGAAAGAGAGCGCTGGTAGCGTGTTTGGGAGAAGAATACCTAGACGATCACGTTCACGCACTACTTTCGTTGTGCGTGCCGGTTGATTGATTTCCCGCTTGTGTTTTATCCCGTGTCATTTTCTAGCGTTTAGTGTGGTTTGGAGGTTCGGGTTTCAGGTTTCAGGTTGGGAATCCTGATCAACCTCCAAAACACGCTGTCTACGTCTTTTTACCATCTGGCTCCTAACTTATGTAGGTTTTAATTTACAAATATCGGGAAATTAGAGAGAGAAGAGAGAAGAAAAGAAACGGCCGCTCCTGGTCCAGGAACGTGACGGTCAACCACACAGCTTGCAAAGCTTGAGTCGGAGGCAGCACAGCGCTACAACCCCGTCCACTCTGCCCTGCGGCTGACCGTCTCGACGAGCTTATGTTCAGCGCGAGCGCCAAGCCCCAAGGTGCGCCACGCCTGGATGCTTTAGTTTGGGAAATCGGTAGCCACTTGACCCGTAGGCCCGTGGCTCTGCAGTACCGCCGAACACATGAAGCTTGGCTCCCGTGTAGCAGGCTTTCCCTGGTACTGGCGCCGCCAAAAAGAAATGAATGTATTGATCCACAAAGAGTGGCCGAATAATAATTAAGGATTTACAACTTAGCGGCCGATAAAATTATAAAACCACGCATATTATCGGCCTATAAATTAGAGGCTGGACGGTAGCCTGCACAATACATTGAAGGGCGACGCTAAAATGCTCGGATGAGCCGCATAACGCCGCGCGCTTGCGCTTTCGTGGAATGGGGTTCTGTAGACATGCTGCATGATTCTAACTCGCTTCTCGCAACTCCCACTTTCGTTCGTGTGCATTGGCAGGTGCTGGCGAGAGCAAAATCGCAAATGCAACACAAATACTCGAGGGACTGCTGTGCGCTCATTCTGACGAAGGCGAGAGGGAAAGGCAATCCAATTTCCAAACGGCTTGAACGCTAACGCTCACCACTGAACCCAGATTTTCCTGTGTTTCGTGCGGGCTACACCGCATATACCTCCTTTGAGGTTGGAATATTGTTGCGATAGTGGATAGTCATCGGCATGCCGATGAGTACCACACTGCGATAGTGGATAGTCATCGGCATGCCGATGAGTACCACACTATGCCTGCCGTTCGCTACGTGACACCGGATGGGTCACTCTTGGCGCGCTGTCGTCGTGGTGCAACCCGCGACGGCTGCAACTGCTGCTGGTAGCTTCTGACAAGTTTGTAGTCAGATCCGGAATCGGAGTCCTCGTTCGTCCTCGTTCTCCGGCTTCCGGCCCATGAGATTGGAATATTGTTGCAATCGTGGGGTCATCAGCATACTAATTTCCCTCCTTCGAGATTTCGCAATTGGCAGTCTCCTCAAGTATTTCCTACAAAGCAGCTGCTTATACAACAAGAAAAACGATACCGCGTGAAACTTCTTCAAGTCCGTGTTCCAATCGAAGCCGCAAATCAGGCACTTCAGAGGATCGAGGATGGTCGGTTTCCGCTTCCCCTTCTTCATAAGCCTCCAGGCATTGTGCCGACAAGGCCGACCTTCCAGAGCAAGCGCCTCTTGGATCTCAGGAGAAGGAGGCCCCTCGAGTGACTGGGCTGCCCTCGCCGCCAAGTTGGTGGCATGGCTAGAGATCGTCCCTATGATGAGCGGCTGGGTGACGGGAGGGTTCCGGGGGGGGTCCGAAGGGCCGGGAGCCAGCGGCATCGTAAAGGTCTTTTGCCGGTCGTCGGTGTACGAAAGCTGCCTCAGCGTGCGGCCGTCCCCGCCGAGGCTTGTGGTCGACAGGGACGCTGGCCTCGCTTTGTCTGATTTCGCGGTTCCCGCTGACGAAGCGGAGCTGTGCTGCCGCAGAACTTGCGCAGTCTGCACCGTTGGAGTCGGCGGCGTTTGTTGGTGGGCGAGTGAAGTTGCGGACGAGGAGTAAGCTGCGGAAGGCCTGGCGGGGCCTATATTCTGCGGTTTCGGACTTCTTGGAGGGTTCATCAAAATGCCGCCTTTGCCGACCACTGGGATGACGTTCACCCCCGCTTGAAACGATGGCACCTGTGTGATGTGACTCTGTGCGACGTGCCTCTGTGTGGTGCGCCCATGTGTGGAGGCTCCTGAGACCAGAGCCATAGGAGCCACTGTGTGGTGGACCCCTGTGCGTGGAGGGCTCCTGTGAGCAGTGCGAGACTTAGCTACAGCCAGCTGACAGCCAGCTACAGCTAGCTAGCTACAGCTGAAAATAGCTGAAATAGCTAAAATAGCTGACAACGTTCGCGGATTTTGTGCCGTTTTCCACAGTTTTTCGGGATTTCTCAGGCAGATGACCCCCCCGGCTTCCCCCCGGTTGACTACTGCACAGCAGGACTGGACCTGGGCCTGGCTTGCTGCACTCTGGCAGTCTCTGCTACAACGCTGGTAGACTCGTATCGTAAGGCCTGGGGGAAACCCCGACGCCCCACAAACTCATTCATTTCCGGGTCTACTTCTCGCATCGGAGCTGATCGCGAGCAAGAATTCGCCGAAAAAAGTCTGCCACGTGGAGTCACGGTGGACCAGCCAAGAGATGTCACCAGCCAGGGATCGATTCCTGTCCTTCCCAATGCAAACCTGGTGGGTTCGACGCTCGGTGCCCTGCATCTTGTAAAGACCCACGAGCCACGCACATACTGGATGGTCTCTGCGTCTATAATTCAGGGATCTCTTCATCGGAGCTCTTCATCGAAGCTGGTCGCGAGCAAAACTTTGTCGACAAAGGTCAGGTCGGCTACGCGGACCAGCACAAGAATGCCACCAGCCAGGGGATCGATAAAAACCACTGACCACACACACAGTTTTTCGTCTCCGGGTCTATTTTTTTTACGGTTCTCTTCATCGGAGGTGATCGCAAGCAAAAATTCGTCGGAGAATGTCTGCCATGTGGACCAGCGGGATAATGTCGCCAACCAGGGGATCGAATCCCGTTCTTCCCAATGTACACCCGGTGGTTTCCACGCCCAGTGCCCTGCATCTTGCACGGACCTACGAACCACGCACATACTTTTTCGTTTCTGGGTCGATTTTTCACAGTTCTTTTCCTCGGAGCTGATCGCGAGCAAAGATTTGTCGAAAAAGGTCAGCTACGTGGACCAGCGGGAAAAAGTTACCAACCACGGGGTCGATACCCGTCTTGCTCAATGCCCACCGGGTGGTTTCCACACCCGGTGCCCTGCATCTTGCACGGACCTACGAACCACGCACATACTTTTTCGTTTCTGGGTCGATTTTTCACAGTTCTTTTCCTCGGAGCTGATCGCGAGCAAAGATTTGTCGAAAAAGGTCAGCTACGTGGACCAGCGGGAAAAAGTTACCAACCACGGGGTCGATACCCGTCTTGCTCAATGCCCACCTGGTGGTTTCCACACCCGGTGCCCTGCATCTTGCACGGACCCGCATACTTTTTCGTTTTCGGGTCTATTTTTCACGGATCTCTTCATTGCAGCTAATCGCGAGCTAAAATTCGTCGAAAAAGGCCTGCCGCGTGGTCCGGCGGGAAAATGCCACCATCCAGGGGATCGATTCCCAGCTGAAAATAGCTAGCTGGCCAAATAACTAGCTAAGTTTCGCACTGCTGTGAGACCATAGCCATAGGAGTTACTGCGTAGAGTGCTCCTGTGTGGTGTGCCCATGTGTGGAGGGCTCCTGTGAGACCAGCATGGGAGCCACTGTATGGAGGGCTCCTGTGTGGTGTGCCCATGTGTAGAGGGCTCCTGTGAGACCAGCATGGGAGCCACTGTATGGAGGGCTCCTGTGTGGTGTGCCCATGTGTAGAGGGCTCCTGTGAGACCAGAGCCACAGGAGCTACTGTGTGGTGGACCCCTGCGTGGTGTGGAGGGCTCCTGAGAGACCAGAGCCATAGGAGCCACTGTGTGGTGGACCCTGCGTGGTGTGGAGGGCTCGTATGCGGTTCGCTCATGTGTAGAGTGCTCCTGTGTGGTGTGCCCCTGTGTGGGCTCCTGTATGGGGAGGCTCCTGTGTGTGTCTGATCGTTGTTTAGAATAGATTGCAATCCGTGGCCGATAATCTGCATCGCCGGCGGTTATCTTTTCACATGTGATGTCCTGCTACATCAGCCGCCTATTCAATAATGGTGAAACGAGACGCATACCGTCACCGCATCCGACGGCATGCGTGATCGTGATGAATCGCTTGCAGTCATAAACGAGTCTCGGCCTTGGTCCATTGATTGTGCCGATTGGAAGGAACTGCGTTGAGTGGTTCTGTCATCGGGGCCCGCCCACGTGGGATCGTATTGCGGATGCCAAGTGGAGCTGGAAGGCTGGAACAAAGGGACGGCTTGGGTGGGTTGCGGGAGGGGCACAGAAAGCGAGGCCTGGGGCAGCACATGCGGCTGCTGGGCCGCCAGCGGGAGCGTCGGGAACGACTGCACCTGCTGCGGCTGCGGCTGGCTGAGCTGCGGCATCGAACCGACCGATATCGCCAGGGGGGCTGCGGTCTGCATCAACTGCTGGACGGGCTGGATGGAGCCTTCCATGCCATGCTGATGATGATGCTGATGGGCTTGGTGCGGGAGTGGGAGTTGCAGCGGTTGGGGCAGTTGGACGTGAAGCTGCTGCTGCTGGGGTTGGTCTTGATGTTGATGTTGATGGTGGTGTTGGTGGTGATGCAGTTGGAGTTGGGGCTGGTGCTGGTGCTGGTGTGGGTGTTGCTGCTGTGGTTGAAGTGGCTGCTGGAGTAACTGTTGCGGTTGCTGGTGCTGGTGTACAAGCTGGTGGTGTTGGTGCTGATGTTGGTGTTGATGTTGGTGTTGATGTTGGTGTTGATGTTGGTGCTGATGTTGGTGTTGGTGTTGGTGTAGATGTTGGTGCTGGTGTTGGTGTTGGTGTTCGTGGGGATGCTGCGGCTGCTGCTGCGGCTGCTGCTGCTGCGGCTGCTGTTGCTGTTGCTGTTGCTGTTGCTGTTGCTGTTGCTGTTGCTGATGCTGTTGCTGTTGCTGTTGCTGTTGCTGTTGCTGTTGCTGTTGCTGTTGCTGTTGCTGTGGCTGTTGCTGTTGCTGTTGCTGCTGCGGCTGCTGCTGCTGCTGCTGCTGCTGCTGCTGCTGCTGCTGCGGCTGCTGCTGCGGCTGCTGCTGCGGCTGCTGCTGCGGCTGCTGCTGCGGCTGCGGCTGCCCCTTCTGCTGCCGCCCCTTCCCTCGTTGGCCCTGGGGACTCTTTGGCACGCTTCCACGACCCTCCATCTTACTACCGCCTGACGGCCACGCTCCTGCTAAGCCCTCCCGCCCCGCCCGGTCCCCAGAAAAAATATAGGGTTCCTTCTTTCTCACAGTCTCTCTTCTCCGCGTTCCCCCGTTTCACTTTCTTTGGTTGTTGCTTTTTTCCCTCGTTTTTGCCTTCAGTTGATGGCTCTATTCTTCACTTAGGGTTCTCCTTCTTTTGGGGGGGGCTTCGTGCGGGTGGGCGTGTGTGTGTGTGTGTGTGTGTGTGTGTGTGTGTGTGTGTGTGTGTGTGTGTGTGTGTGTGTGTGTGTGTGTGGTGTGTGTGTGTGTGTGTGTGTGTGTGTGTGTGTGTGTGTGTGTGTGTGTGTGTGTGTGTGTGTGTGTGTGTGTGTGTGTGTGTGTGTGGGTGTGTTGTGTGTGTGTGTGTGTGTGTGGTGTGTGTGTGTGTGTGTGTGTGTGTGTGTGTGTGTGTGTGTGTGTGTGTGTGTGTGTGTGTGTGTGTGAGCGCACGCTCCGTGTGTGTTCGCGTTTCTTGCGTTGTTGATTTCTTTCCGGTGCGCCCGTAAGTCACCTGTTCACCGCCCACCCCCTTCTATTCTTTCCTGCAAAACAGAAGAACATTTGGTACCAGGGAAAGCCTGCTACACGGGAGCCAAGCTTCACGTGTTCGGCGGTACTGCAGAGCCACGGGCCTACGGGTCTAGTGGCTACCGATTTCCCAAGCTAAAGCATCAAGGCTTGGCGCACCTTAGGGCTTGGCGCTCGCGCTGAACACAAGCTCGTCGAGACGGTCAGCCGCAGGGCAGAGCGGACGTGGTTTTGGCACTGTGCTGCCTCCGACTCAAGCTTTGCAAGCTGCGGTTGACTGTCACGTTCCTGGACCAGGAGCGGCCTTTTTCTTCTTCTTTCTTCTTCCTGCAAAACAGATACGAGTGAACATCTCTAAGACGCGACCATTTGAGGTCGCCTCTTGGGCGGCACTGGTAAGCGACCCTCAGGTCAGGGGAAAGACAGGCGCTTCGGTTTGTTTGTGCGTGCCGGGTGATTGTTTTCCCTCTCGTATTTACCCTGTGTATATTCAGGTAAGGAATTCTGATCAACCACCAAAACACGCTGCCAACGTCTTTTTAGCCTGCACAATACATTGAAGGGCGACCCGCAAGATTTCGTACTAAGAATCTCTGACGTGACGTAGGAAATGGGCTACTTTTGGGCGTCTCGTGTCCAGTGGTTCAGGAGTATTTTTGCGCCCAATTCCGGAGTCCTCGTGTCCAGTGGTTCAGGAGTATTTTTGCGCCCAATTCCGGAGTTCTCGTGTCCAGTGGTTCAGGAGTAAATTTGCGCCCAATTCCGGAGTTCTCGTGTCCAGTGGTTCAGGAGTATTTTTGCGCCCAATTCCGGAGTTCTCGTGTCCAGTGGTTCAGGAGTATTTTCGCACCCATTCCGGAGTTATACCGGAGCTGCCTCAGCTGTTTCTATTGGGCAATTAGCGTACCTGCTGCCATCCTTAGATGTGGTAGCCGTTTCTCAGGCTCCAACCCTACTTACAGCCACGGTAGACCACTACACTACAGTCAAAAGCTGGTGGGGCAGAAGCTCTAGCGGGCTTGCACCCCGACTTGAAGTCGTGTTATCACTCGAGTTTGATTAATATGCTGCTGGTGTAAGCTCAGGGCAAGTCGTTCGGCAGCTCTGGTTGCATCTTGGATTTCTACAGCGAAGCTCGCTCGCTATTTACTCGCAATGCGTTGATGAATGCACAGCCAATTCACGCAACCAAGCACAAAGTCGCTAGCTGAGTTTGGAATGAAGAACGAGCGAGAAAGAGCTGTGGGTGACGTCGAAACCGATCAGTGGGAACGAAGGCAGAACGTCCCACAAACAAGGAACGCGTGGCAGAACTTAGAGCTTTCAACATAGATGCACTTGGAGGGCTGTGCGAGGTATAGTCAAAAAGCTTGACGGCGGGAGGCTCGCCGCCCCTTCTCATTGGCGGATTGCAGCAATCCCCAGAGGTGTGCTGCTTGTACGGTTCGTCCCGTGGAAGAGGAAACGAAGAAGCCAAGGAAGTAAGCTACCCGTAAACCCGCAAACCCGCAAACCCCGGCAAACCCGCAAACCCGCAAAACCCGCAAACCCGCAAACCCGCAAACCCGCAAACCCCC